>QZGG01002112.1:0-44816 GCA_006409495.1 Sedum album | reverse complement strand
GGGGGAAGAACCTCTTATATCTAGCCTATGGCAGCTTGTCTCAGCTGTTTAGCTAGACACTTTATTTTGATTCAATATATGAATGTAGGTGTTGGCAATTCTTTCCATCATGTCTGTGCTCCAGGGTAAGCGCACCCATTATAACCTACAGAATAAGATGTGAGCGAGTAAGTGATAAAACTTTACAAAAAGTTAAAGGGACAAAGATGGCCTTTTACCGATGGATGTATATGGACTTACTAGGATTATTGGAAGTGAGCATTGCAGTCTGAGAGAAATCACAGTTCCAAGGATTCCTCCCGGCAGTTTGGTAGAGGAGATTCATGGCATAAGTAGCATGTGCCTTTACTGTGTTTGGCTCAAAACATGCTCCACCCGGTTGGATTTGACTACAATCGAACCCTTGACTGCACACATAATCGAGGTTTGCTTGCAACTGAGCATCAGAAACGCCAGTCTTTGGCACACACCAAGCTGCTTTACTCGGTGCTGGTGTTACAGGAGTTTTTGGCGTCGAAGGAGGCTAGAAACCCACAAAAGATCATACTAATTATAATTTTTATGGCAAAAGTATACCTTGTTAGCATCATAATTCATAACACTTACGGTTTGACTCTTTGAAAGCCCAGCGTCGTAAGCCATAGAGAGGTCAGGCTTAAATAAACCGAATGCTCGCTCAGAGCCAGGTCCAGGCTTCAAATTCTCATCGTACAGCGCAAAGATGTATGTATCAACGGATTTTCCTGGCATCAAAGGGGTACCAACCATAGACCTGAGATGCTTGATCAAATTCCCATTGTAAGCTCTAGCGTTATCAATACTTGGACCACCACCTTCAATCGGGTCCCCCTTGTATGGCCATCCCGTCTCAGCTACAATAATGTCAATATCTTTAAATCCTATCGCACTCAATGCGGAATGAACTGCATCCACCTAAAGCATATCAACCATTTCACATCCAAATACATCCAAATAACAGATAATTATCTCGTTACGTACTTGTTAAATTGCAAGCCAAAAAGTCTAACGCAGTAGACCCTTGAGAGTAGAAATGAATACAAACCTGCGCATCGAACATATTCATGTACTTAATGCCAGTTCCCGAGTCAACACGCCCTGCGTTGGGTTGAAACAAGCAGAAGGCTAATGTTTCTGGCCTAGTGTCACTCTGGTAAGCAAAAAACGGGTATGGATTTATAGCCAAAGGAGAACCAGTCTCTTTTTGAAACTCCAACAGCCCCTTTAACACATCATTAAATCTCGGTACGAAACGACCAGAACTTGGTGGATCAGACTGACTCAACACAGCCATCGAGTGCACAGTCGAAACCTTAATCTTACCACCAAGAGACGCCCCATTCAGCGCATTCTGTACATTCCGCATAGCTGGAAGTAACTGGGAAATCAGCCCCTGGTCATTCGATAGCAACACCTCATTACCAACAGTTATAAGGATTATCTTGCTAGCTGGGTAATACTGCAGGACATTAGCGCCAACCCATTGACCAGCAAAGTCTGGGCTGGAGGCCAATGCCGGAATATCCCCATTTGCAGCTCCAATCACAATTCCAATCCCCCGTGTTCGCCAGTGCCTTGATTATTGCTGGATCAGCTCCATAGAGACGCACTTTCTGAATAGCGGTGGATTGGAGGAGTTTCACTGTGGCCTCTGGTGGTGGAAGGTTGTCAGCAACTTGACCATAGTTGACTCCAATGAATGACTGAGCATCTGAATTTCACAAAATCAACATAAACTCAGATAGCATACTTGTATAATACTTGCATCAGTCAGTATCTAAGCTACAAATCAAGAGAACAACTTTTCAATAAAGATGAGATTTTTAATGTAAAAATGCTAAAAGTGATGTAAAGTGGCAAAGAGAATCTGATGCAGAGTTCCAAAAGGGGAAAACCAGGAGCAAAATTAAAGCATCAAGAACAAAGCTTTCTTGAAAAGTAAAGATCCCAAAGCAGAACGTGACTGCCTAAACAATCTTTGAAAACTTACTTGCGAAACTGAGCAACTGGAATATGGCAGCAACAAGGGCCAAGGAGGAGGTGGTGGCCATGGCAGATTGAATTGATGGGTTCCGCGGTGCAAGTTCTCTAGTTGAGATCAGATCAGATTGGTGCTAGGGTTATGGGAGGTTCCTGAGGGTCGATGAAATGAACAGGAAGAGAGAGATGTAACGGTGCACGAAAGAGAGGCGAGGGGATGAGAGAGACAGTTGTGTACAATACATCAAATTCAAAGCCAATGCTTAGCTGGAGTGGGACAAGGCATGTGTAGGGACAAAATGGGAATTGAACTGTAAAAATACACACATGGATTTTCACATTTTCGTCAGCATTGGGTGAATGAAATTAATAATCAATGGAGACAAGAATGCAGACATTTAAGTCCGGTGGAAAGCGTACGCATTCACACTCACTGACTCACACCCATTGAGAAGGTCATCTGGTAAAAGTGACGTCCTTTGGTTGTGGTTGTACTACTTCCGTCCCATTTTGAGTGTTCTATTTGAAAACTTTTATAATTTTTAAGAAAATTGAAAAAATGTGAAATAAAAAATAAGAAAGAGAATGAGTGAGATAAAAAGTATGAAAGAGAGTGTAAATGTAGAAGTAAAAAAGTTTCTATTTTAGGGAATGAGAAGATAATTTTGGGATATCCAAAAAGGAAATGAGACACTCATAATGGGACGGAGAGAGTATATAAATAAACTATTCTGAATAAGGTTAAGTTTTTCTAAATTTTGTTGTTATACGTGCGACGAGACTTGTTATTTTGTTATTGTAGAATTTTTTGAGAGGTTTTCCTTCCTTGCTTTCGTCCTTCGACGTGAAACTTGTTCGAATCATTGTTCTTAGAATTAATCATATGAGCGGAAAAACGTGTCGTGCGCTTCAAATATACTTAAATCCATTTTGGAAATTAGTGTGTCAACACAAGCACCATAAACCAGATGTGCTTACTTACCTCACCAGGCTTGTTTACAAAGTATAAGCACTGATCAGCAAATGCTCCCTGAGAAGCTTGAGTGCTGATACAAAATATCCTACATGGAATGAGTAAAACAAAAGAGTTAACTTCAAAGCGCAAAAGAAAATAAGAACACAATTTCTGCTGGTCTAATAGTGAACTAAAAAGTAGCGTTTACTGACCAGCTGCCTGAAACAAAATCTCATCCGTAGGAAACATCTTTTTTCGTATCCAAATTTGGATGGTTTTCTCTGTAAAAAGAGTTTTCATCATTCGCCAATCCTGCAGGTCATAGGAACATCAGTTCATATTAAGACTAGTCAGTCTCGCAAAAAGAATTTAATGCAGCATTGCAAATACACAGCATAAGAAGATACAGCGGCGAAGTGAACATGTAATAAATTTGTATAAACTAACAAATTCATATGCTTTTTTCTGTACATCAGAGGATCAACACGATATAAATAAGAATCTTATGGGACTTGATACTTTTTTTCTGCAGAAGGCCTAACCTGCTGTTATATCCATCTGCTTGGGTTATGAGCGAAACATAGCTAAAGACTTCATGAAATAGAAACCAGTAAGTTAAAGAGTGGAATGTATGCATATAGTCCTTCATATCACTTGCAGCTTATTTCTCCAGAGTTGATTCTTTCATGCTGATCACTTTCATCCTTGTTGAATCCGAATCCTTTATTGTTGTTCTCATGACAAATTTAGGCCCATAAAATTCTAGGATTCCCTAGAAAGCTATGAAACTTTGTTGTCGAGATAAGAAAGGCATGTGAGAAGAGCCCATGAAAACACGAAGGAGTTTCTGTGCCACAAGCATTTCTTCACCAATAATAGTTTTATTGAAAATTTTATGATTCCCTCTAACTTGTAAGGACCGCAGATCCATAGAAAGGAATACTTTGAGGATGAAGGTATGATCGGTTACTGCCCCTCGTTAAGAATTCCATGAAGACGCAAAAGCGTGTAGCATAAAGCAACAATTTTCATTCTATTTCAAAGTCATCGTCACCTAATGATCACAATTACCCTTTTGGTGTTTGTCCAGGATTTGTGTGAATATTTAGTCAACTTGCACTGATGTACCAAACATTCTCTTTCAGCGTTTCCAAGGCTATTAGAGTTTCAAGTCAAGCATCATTCAGCAAATAAGTTCACTGCAAGGACATTTACAAAACAAAGACATCAGTTTATATTCATTCATTGCTGGCAACCGTTGTGATAGTCCAAAATTGACACATAATAACAACAACATAAATTTTAATTAAGGATCTTAAAAGCCAAAAGAAAGAAAGAAAGTAATGCAGCCCTATCATTTGTACTGTCGAACAACTAGTGATAACCAGAGAATGGTGGTCTTACTAACTAGACAGCATATGGATCAGATGCGAGTCTACTTGCAAGATATTAGCCTGAGGGGTCAAAACAACTAGTTGGAAAACAACAATAAGACAAAACCAAAGATTGTAATACCATTCTCTGGATTCACCACCATGCAACTGTTCATAAAATACTTCTCGCCTCTGTTAAAACAGTTTGTCAGATGTCCTGCTCTCCTGCATTTCAGTTGCCCTATACCAGCATAGACATTTCAGTAACCTGGTAAACATAAGAAGTGAAAAACGAAGTTACGCAGAGGATAACTTATCCACCTGAGAATAAAAAACCAGAATATTATTGCCTTGACCCTGATTAAACATAAGCATCTACGATTGCCATGACTTTACTAAACATGCCTTCGAAGACATAAATACGTTTAATTTTGCATAGTAATATCCACATCACATTTTGCGAAGGAGAAAAACAATGGACAACAAACTAGACATATATTATCATGCGTAGAAGTACCAATAAATTTTACAGGGTTTGACTATCTTAGGACAGTTAACATCCTAGTACTAACAAAAAATATTTCGCAAAGGATAAGATTTCATGAATTATGGTCTACAGAGAATATCAAACACATTACCTTGGGATGTATTTGTAGAGCACGCAAATAATCTGAAAAGGAAACAATCATCAGTAAGCATGTGAGCAGTGCTATCAGTAATCAAAGAGATGGACAATCACCTAGGTTGGACAATTTCAAGGCTGCTTTGTGAAACTCATATATTTTTTTGGTTTATAAAGCACTCAAATATTCTTACTTACCTTAAAGATTGGCATGAGAAGATAATTGGTTATTTTCCAATTTGGGATTCCTTACATAATAAACCAAGATCAATATAAAGGTAAATTGATGCAATTTACATAATAGATGGGAATTATGCAGGCATCTCAGCATACCTTATAAAAGGCAGGCACTGTGGCCTCCATAGTCCATTCTCATATCACACCATCTCAACTTCCCTTGGCTGTATCTCCTATCTTTTCTGACTCCATTATCACTTTTTCCAGGCTAACAGAGAGTAACACATTTACAGAAGGGGAGAATGGCATCCAGCTCAATGTCTCGTAGTTCTAGCTCATCATGGACTGCTAAGCAAAACAAGGCATTTGAAATTGCATTGGCTGTGTATGACAAGGATACCCCGGACCGTTGGTACAACATTGCTAGGGCGGTTGGAGGAAAAACCGTGCATGAAGTGGAGATGCACTATCAAGATCTTTTGGAGGATGTAAAATCCATTGAAGCAGGAAAAGTTCCGTTTCCTAACTACATAACCACTGGAACTAAAGGTCATGCAAGCTCAAGCCAGCATGAACAGAGGTATTAGGCTCATTTTTATTAATACACAACTCGCGGAGATATAACATATAAGACCATCCCTTTACCAAGTTATACCACATCCACAAAACATATCGTCATATCCTTAGCCAATCTGTCATGCATGCAATGCTAAACAGTGGATTCTCGTTATCATGCCAGAAATGCTATCCTCTAATCATCCTAATATAATGTCTAAATATTAGGTATATTAACTTTTGTACTAATAAAAATATTGTATAATTTTCGCCAGGGTGAAGAATCTGAAGTTCCGATGAATGCTCAAACCAACAGAAATAAATGAATTGGAGTTGAAGATCATCTTCACATAAAACCGATGCTAATAAGCATACTAAATAAACTACGCAGTCAATCTATTACTACTTTTTCTGCAATTAAGTATAGGTTTATTGAACCCCTTTAAACTTCACCGCAACTGAGTCATCATTGTGACAATCAATAAACAGTAATTTTCTAATTATAACTTATTGCAACTCCAATACTTTGAAAAGAAAAAAACATATCGTAAATGTATCTCAATTTCAAGCTATATATTCTGCTAATATCCAATTTTGGGTATTCAACATTTATTTTCATTCAATATCCAATTATATATTTGATGTTTAAAAACCAGACCTGAGACTGGATGATTTGCTTCGAGTTTGATCATCCATTGTCAGGTCACAGTAGATTAGGTAGCAACCCTAAAAAACTGGTAGAAGTAAAATATTTTCCTTGTGAAATTGTATGGTAAATTTGCTAGAATGTTCAGAAAGCTAAAAACAAGATACTGCATTATTCACTTATGAATTCAGCCAAAATGAATAAATGTTCAAATAGAACAACAGATTAGAAGCTAAGTGACGCGGGATAGTGGATGCCATAACAATGTTTATCGGCATTTATTAAAACGTAGATATAAAAATTCATCTTAAGCTTTCATAGTCTCATCGAAAATGTAGAAGAATGCAAGGAGAGTGAATTTACTGGTCACTGATCTGCTACTGTCGTTTGAAGAGGCAGAGAACTTTCAACTTGCTTGGCTTCAGCTTCTCTTTGTGCAACAACCTTTGACATTCCAAACATCTGTATACAAGTCGAACAATAATTAGAAGCGATCCTCTGACAAATGTACAAAGATATTCAATTAAGCGCGCTGCTTAGTTCTAAATTCTAATTACCTTCTGTATAGTTTTGGTGAAGCATGTCTTGTGTTCTTCCGTGGAGGCATTGATAAACTCATCAATGTGATCTTTCACGTCTTGGATGAAACTGGCATCATCTGACTTCTTTTTCCGGCATGATGTTACAGCTGGCTTCGCAGTTTCAGACTTTTGGGAATCCATCAAGTAACTTGTTAACCTAAATCATCAATCCAAAATTAGGGATCCAAATTAACCAGAATAAATCGAAACACTAACAAATTTAAACCGAAAAATCAACGAAATCAAGAAACGCGTACATCCAGTCGTCCGAATTGCTCCGATTCGATCGACGGCCAGCACACTGTAATTCAACTTACACGCTCGGCTTGGAGAACACGTCCCGATTCGAACACTAGACGCAGCATTTTATATGTGGGCCCTGTTCAGCCCAAGACGTTTTGGAACTCTATTCTGAAGTCCATTTCAACAACGGGCCATTGAATTGGAGGAGGGCGGCTCTAGCTTCCACTTTTAAGTGAAATTAGCTCTTGGAATGTGACCTGATAGAAGTTTACAAATGTGACACTTCTTTACAAGCCAATTAGTCCACACAGCTGACTGTCCCAACATTTACAATTCTGGTCACAAGTGTCTGTCCAAGTTCTAGCGAACAAAAAACACTTCTAGATGTTATGAGACTGATGAGGCCTAATTAAGTAGATTTTGGGGCTTATAATTTAATTACTAATTATAGTTTCTTGTTGTTTTCTACTCATTTTCAGTCTTTTGTCAGACGGTTTATTGATACTGAATAAACAAAATTAGGGTTTCCCTTATATGTCAAGTTTTCGGTATTTCTATTGAAATCAACGAATCGTGCTCATTAATTTCTCGGTATTCTCCTGAATCAACGAGTTATTGATTTATCTATCATGTCAACTTTTCGACATTCCGAGAAATCAACGAGTTGTTGACACCTATCATACTTATTTGTCCACCCGTGCCCCAGTAACAAAAACCCTGTCAAATTAAAAGACCCACAAATCTGCTCGCACTGAAACCTCATTCTTTGATATCACAAGTCATAACACCATCATAGAATAGAGACAGAAATCGCATTTGATCATATAGTGGTCCGATATATCATGCTTTGATAACAGAGTATCTCACACATGCATTAAATAACACTGTCTGATTGAAACCTCTCTCCATTTGGCAAGAAGCATGTATACTAGTAGCTACTATGCCATGTCGAATGGATGTTCTATATTTTGTACCACCCATACCAATATCCATTTGGCAAGAAGCACGTTTACTACTGTGCGATGGCAAATGGATATTCTATATTTTGTACCTCATTAAAAATCATCGTCACAATCACAGAGTTATATATACCAGCCACAGACCGAGATCTATATGATTTTATAAAGCCACAACGTCAAGAAAAATTTCCAGATTTACCCCTTTTGAAGAATTTGTTCCTCAATTACTCCATTTGTAAGTTGATTTCTCCATTTACCCCACTTTACAAAAACGCTTTTTCAAAAAGCGCATACACAATTGAAAGCGCTGTTTCAAAAAGCGCTTTTACATAAAAACGTTTTTTCAAAAAGCATTTTTCATTAATTCTTGATTAAATATGTATATAATTTTATTTTTTACTAATGTTTGGACTAAAAACGCCTTTTGAAAAGGCGCTTTTAATTGTCTAGGCGCTTTTTGAAAAAGCGCTTTTGTAAAGTGGGGTAAATAAGGAACTAAACTTACAAGTGGGGTAAATGAGGAACAAATTCTTCAAAAGGGGGTAAATGAAGTTTTTTCCAACGTCAACTGAATGAAACCTCAATTCTGACAAAAGATTGAAAACCTGTTCCATATGGCAGAAATATGTGACCCTAAATGCCACGCCAAATGGAATCCTACATTCCTTTCTCATAAGTAAAAACTGTAATCCCAACTTCTGAATGAAGTTCATGTCAGACTAAAGAACCATCAAAGAAGTCAGTCTACTTCTGAGTTCTGCCAGTTGAGTAAGACACTCTATGAAGCAAACAAAGACGACCACATATTTCTTACACAGAAAAAAATCCTCTCGAATCATATAAGTACCAATATTAGAAGTGAAGATGGAGCAGCCCAAGTGAGGAAGCCCAGCCCAATGCCAGCTAAGCGCCAGCTCAGCGCCAGCGAAGCAAGCTTATCCAATCAAAGGAGAGAAGTCACGTGAAGAGGGTTGTGCTGCAATCAATTCTAGCCATTGATCTTCAGAGTGATCCTACGGCTGCAAGCTGAGACAAGTATATAAGCTCTAGTTAGCTAGGGTTTTCATGATTAGAGATCAGAAGAAAGAAAAAAGCGGCATCGCTCCATCGAAGGCGATTCCGAGATCCAGATCAGGTGAGACCACTTCTCGTCGGTGATAAATCATTCTCAGTATGAGAAGGTGATAGTTAGGGCTGTTGTAAAGGTTATCAACGGTTGAAGGTTGTAGTCACAGGATAGGGTTTTCTTGTGTTGAGTCCTAAGCACTAGCCTGAGCAGTGCATGTTGTAATCGGTCTTGGATCTTGCCTTTGCCAGCGTTTTTTGGCCACCATAGTGCATAGAGCCTCCCAGAGCTCAACGGGGATGTACGCTAGGTCTTATGACCTAGAAGAACCTCGATAAAACAAATCTGGTGTGTGCTGTTCTTTCTTGCATTTTCAGTATTTTCATATTCATCAGTTTAAGGTCAATTTAGGCTGAGTTGATATTACTGTTAGTTAAAGATCCTGCATAGAACTTAGGTTGTAGTTCTAGATCACTGATAATTAGTGATAACAGTGGCATCAGAGCCGGTTTTAGGATAGGATAGCAAGTAATATTTCAATATATACTGCTATTGAAGTTTCTGCTTCACTGACAATTATCTTCTTGTGTTTTTCTTGCGAGGAAATGACTGCAAAGATCGATGTGGAGAAGTTCGATGGCAAAGGGGACTTTGGTGTGTGGAAGCTGAAGATGGAAGCTCTTCTAGCCTACCACCAAGTCTCCATCGCACTGGAAGAGGATCAGTTCTGGACTGAGGAGCAGAAGAAACGCAAGGTACAAATTGATAAAGAGGCATATGGCCTGATTTTCTTGAGTCTTACTGATAATATTATCAGAAAGGTTAGTTCTGCTAAATCCCCTATTTCTTTATGGAATAAAGCTTGATGCATTGTTTGCTAATGTGCTTGCTCCTAATCTTGCTTATTTGAAAGCTAGTCTGTTTGCATATAAGATGGATGCTAGTAAATCTGTAGATGAAATCTTGATGAGTTTCTTAGGATGACTATGATGCTTCTGGTACTGAATATGCTTTGGATGAAACTAGTATAGTTATGATCCTTATGAATTCTATGCCTGATAATTTTCAAGTAGTTAAGAATGCATATCAGTACACTGGTAGTATACCTTCTTATGACTTGTTATGTACTGCCATGAGGACTAGGGAAATAGAATTAAAGAATAAGTCTAAGAATGCTAATTCTCTGTTTGTTAAAAATAAAGGAAACAATAAGGGTAAACCTAAGGGGACTAATACTGAGAATAAGGCTAAGCAAGATAAGAAACCAGGAACTAAGGAACCTCAGGATGGTAAAAGCAATCCTGAGGGCAGAAAGTGTTTCTACTGTGGGAAGGTAGGACACTATAAGAAAAACTGTTATAAATGGTTAAATAAAACTAAGAATGAGAATAAACCAGAAAATAATCTAGCTGATAAAGATACTGCAGGTAATGATGCATTAGAGGTACTTAATGTAACATCTAGGAAATGTAGTAATCAGTGGATTTTAGATTCAGGTTGTTCATATCATATGTGTCCACATAGGAGCTGGTTTGAGAATTATATGTCTGTTAATGATGAAAAGGTTTTTATGGGTGACAATAATATATGTCAAGTAATTGGTAAAGGTTCAATATCCCTTAAGTTACAAAATGGTAAAACTATAGTATTATCAGAAGTTAGACACATACCTGACCTTAAAAGAAATTTAATTTCCTTGGGTGTTTTGGATGATATTGGTTGTGTGTGCATATCTGAAAATAGTACTATGAAAGTTTATAGAAATAATAAACTGATATTAACTGGAACTAAGTATAATAGCTTATATGTTCTTGATGGTTTGACTGACTCTGAATTGTCTGCTATGCCTGTGGTTAATAAACCTGTTGTGAATGATGCCCTGAAGTGGCACTTAAGATTAGGCCACATCAGTGTTCAAGGACTGGAAGTCCTGAACAAGCAGGGGATCATAGGTAACCTGAATGACCTTCAGTTACCTTTCTGTGAGCCTTGTGTGCTGGCAAAGAAGCACAGACACAGCTTCTCCCCAGGCCAGCATACATCTAAGGCACCACTAGATTACCTCCATGCTGATTTATGGGGCCCAGAGGCTCATGAATCACATGGAGGAAATAAGTATTTTTTGTGTATTGTGGATGATTATACTAGAATGGTGTGGATTTTCTTGCTGAAATCTAAGGATGAAGTGTTTGGTAAATTTAGGGACTGGAAATTGCTTATAGAAAATCAGACTAGTAAGAAAATTAAAATTATTAGGACTGATAATGGGCTTGAGTTTTGCAATGCTTTGTTTGATAATTTGTGTGCTGATAGTGGAATTTTAAGGCATAAAACTGTTAGGAATACCCCTCAGCAGAATGGGGTTGCTGAGAGGATGAACCGTACCCTTTTAGATAAAACTAGAAGCCTACTGTTTACCTCTAACCTAGCCAAGGGCTTCTGGGGTGAAGCCCTGTCCACTGCCACCTATTTAGTTAATATCACCAAATAGAGCTTTAAACTTTAAGTGCCCTTTAGAAATGTGGAATAACAGACCCCCTAACCTAGAACACCTTAGAGTTTTTGGCTGTGCAGCATATGCACATAATAGGGATGGAAATTAGATCCTAGAGCCCTGAAATGTGTGTTCATAGGATATCAGACTCAGGAGGGAACTAAGGGGTATAAATTATGGGAGTATGAGAAATCAGGGATTAAGATTATAGTGAGCAGAGATGTAACATTTAATGAGGAAGAATTCCCTTGTAGGAAATCCCTAGAAAACTCAGGTAATCCCATTCCCTACTGAACCTGAACACCAATAAGATAGACCCACCTGAACCTGATCAGAACCACATAGAGCTAGAGACAGAGCCTGTAGTGCATGAGTTAGAAGCCCAAGACATTGATCCAGTAGAGAACTTAGATCAGGGGGAGCAGGGAGAGGGTGATCAGTAGAACCCACTCAGGACAGAATAGAACTAGCTAGGTCAGCAACTGAAACCCTAGGAAATTATCAACTAACTAGGGATAGAGAAAGGAGGGCCCCTAAGCCAAATCCCAGATATTCATCCTTTGCCGACCTAGTATACACTGCCTAGTTGCTGCCCAGGAATAATAAACCCTGAACCTAGCACTTACTTAGAAGCCATAACCTCTAGTAATAGTGATAAATGGCAGGCTGCTATGTTAGAAGAAATGAATTCCTTAGAGGTAAATAAAACTTGGATATTAGTACCCAAGCCTAGGAATCAGAAATTAGTAGCATGTAAGTGGCTGTATAAGGTTAAGGAAGGATAAATGAAACAGACCCACCTAGGTTTAAGGCCAGATTAGTGGCAAAGGGTTTTACCCAACGTGAAGGGGTGGACTACAATGAGATATTCTCTCCTGTAGTCAAATTTAAGACAATAAGGGTAATATTGTCTTATGTAGCCAGTTCTAACTTAGAACTGGAACAATTAGATGTAAAGACAGCCTTCTTGCATGGAGATCTGAATGAAAAGATCTTCATGCATCAACCAGAGGGTTTTGTCAATTCTAGATACCCTGACCATGTTTGCTTGCTTAAGAAATCTCTGTATGGATTAAAACAGAGCCCTAGGCAGTGGTATTTGAGGTTTGATTCATTTGTGCTAAAGCTAGGATTTAAAAGAAGTGAATATGACAGTTGCTGCTATTTCTGTGATGTGAATAATGTGACTGTTTTCATTTTGTTATATGTTGATGATATGCTGCTAGTTAGCAAATCTATCATAGAGATTAATAAGTTAAAAGCTAAGCTTAGTACTGAATTTGATATGAAGGACCTAGGGCAGGCTAAGAAAATTTTGGGAATGATAATAGAAAGGGATAGGAAGAACCTGTGGTTGAAGGTTCATCAGCAGCCATATCTTGAGAAAGTAATTTCCAAGTTTGGCTCGCTGGAGGGTAAATCAGTACAGATACCCTTGGCTGCGCATTTTATTTTGGATAAGACTCAGTGTCCTAAGACCAGAGCTTTCTTCAGCAGTGCTTTCTTCAGCAGTGCTTTCTTCAGCAGTGCTTTCTTCAGCAGTGCTTTCTTCAGCAGAGTCATGCTATTAGTTATCCTGGTATACGCATTGATGATTCTTGTCTGTTGCGTGCGGCTAATGCTGGGGATGATGAGTCTACACCCCGAGTCCAGTTCATCTTCGGCTTCTCCTCCAATTTTTGTTGTGGGTCAGGGTAAACCTGCATCTTTTTGTCATGGTCAAGCGAGTAGGGCTAGAGATGATGAGGATGATCGGAATTCTGTTCAATTATCGGCGGAGGCTGAGGATCAGCCCCGCCGGGAGCAATGAATCTCCTTTGCTGGAACTGCCGTGGTTTGGGGAATCCACGGTCAGTTCGTAGTCTCGCAGACGTTGTTACGTCTTGCAATCCCCAGATGATTGGTCTTCTGGAAACAAGGATCAATCATCGTAAGGCAGAGGATATTCGGTGTAAACTTGGGTTTGGTGGTTGTTTCTGTGTTAGGAGTTCAGGTAGATCTGGTGGTTTAATCTTACTATGGCGTCGAGGTATTGATCTTTCAATTACCCATTTTTCTAAATTTCATATTAACTGTAAGGTGGTTTTGGAGGATGCCGTTCAAGTTCATGTTACATTGTTCTATGGTCACCCTTAACTTATAAGAGATCTCAGAGTTGGAACTTATTGAGTAGAATTAGTGATATGGTCTCTGGTCCTTGGATTGTGATGGGTGATTTTAATGAAGTTCTGCATAGTTGTGAGGTGTCTCGGTGTGTAGGTCATAGGGTTAATAGAACTGCTTTGTTTAGAGTTGCTATTCAAAATTGTGAGCTGTTTGATGCGGGTTTTTCAGGTAATAAGTTCACTTATTCGAATCGTCGGAAAGGCAGTGCTGAGTTTAGAGCTAGACTTGACAGGTTCCTTGTGAATGGAGATTTGAAGAGTAGTTTTCAGATGCTAAGGGTTAGTCATTTATTTTCTTATACTTCCGACCACTGTCCTATTCTTTTATCCTTGAACGCAACTCCTATTAAATTTCCTAAGTCATTTAAGTTTGAGGCTGCTTGGCTTCGTAAGCGTGATTTTCCCAGTTTAGTTAATTCGCTGTGGCATAGGAATGGTACTTATATGGGTTCTGGTCTTACTGACAAGCTGAATTTTTTGGGTACCCGTTTACAGCAATGGAATAAAGAAGAGTTTGGGCATGTTAAAAGTCATATTAATGTGTTGAAATCTCAGATTAATTATTTTCGTGCTCAACCTCGTACTGTTGATGTGGATTTACAGGAAAAGAAATTAGTTGCTGAGTTGGATGAATGGTTGCATAGAGAGGAGATATTGTGGAAACAAAGATCCCGTGTTTGTTGGCTCATGGATGGGGATAGGAACACAAAGTTTTTTCATGCAAAAGCACTGGCGCGGGGGAAAGTAAATACGATCTCACGTCTTATGAATTCAAATGGTCAGTTTGTTTCATCTCAAGCAGATTTCGAAATGGTTGCTACTTCCTATTTTAGGGACATTTTTTCATCTTCTTTGGATCGTAATGTTATCGACTGGCATACTGCTATGTTGGAAATCCCTCGAATAATTACTGCTGATCATAATTCCATTTTGAACGCAGATTATTCTGAAGAAGATGTTAAGGCGGCCCTGTTTGAGATGAATCCTTGGAAAGCGCCAGGTATTGATGGTTTCTCTTCGATGTTTTTTCAGAAATGTTGGAATGTGATTAGGGTTGATTTTGTGGATGCGGCTTTAAAGTTTCTGAACTATGGTATTTGGGATGATAGTTATAATGAGACAGTCATTGTGTTGATTCCTAAGAAGGATGGGGCTTATGCTATGCAGGATTTTCGTCCCATCAGTTTATGTGGTGTTCTGTCAAAAGTGGTTTCAAAGGCGATTGTAAACCGACTTCAAGGTATTCTTGCGGAAATTATTACTCCTGAACAATCTGCTTTTGTTAAGGGTCGTTCTATTACTGATAATTTTATTATTGCGCATGAGGTGGCTCATTTTCTTAAGACTAAATCAAAATCAAACTCGCATTTTGCGTCATTAAAATTAGATATGTCTAAAGCTTATGATAGGATAGAATGGCCTTTTTTGGAGCATTTGTTGGGGAAAATGGGTTTTGCTGATGCTTGGGTTAACAGAGTTATGATTTATGTGAAGTCAGTGTCCTATAAAATTCGGATTAATGGTAAACTATCTGTGTCAGTGGTGCCAAAAAGAGGGTTACGCCAAGGAGATCCTCTTTCTCCTTATTTGTTCATCTTGTGTGCTGATTGGTTGAGTTATCAGATTAAGGAGTTGAGTAGGTTGAACTTTGTCAGAGGTGTTAGAATTTGCAGGTTGGCGCCTACTTTTACTCATCTTTTCTTTGCTGATGACAGTCTTCTTTTCTTTAGGGTGGACAATGAAGTTGCTGGTCATATTCATAATGCTCTTCTGAGGTATGAAAGTATTTCGGGGCAGGTGGTTAATTTTTCTAAATCTAGTATTATGTTCAGCAAACACTGCCCTTCTCATTTGATTAGTTGTGTCAACCGGTCTCTTAATGTTAATAGTTGTGAAGCCATTAGAAAGTACTTGGGATTTCCTTTAATTTTAGATCGAAGTAAGTCAGTTAGTTTTTCTGGCTATACTGACAAAATTTGGAAGAAAGTGAGTAGTTGGACGAATAGTAAGTTGTCAATTGGAGGAAGGGAGGTTTTAATTAAATCAGTTTTGTTATCGCTCCCTCAGTATGTTATGTCCTGTTTTTTACTTCCGGGGAAGGTCTTAAATGGCATGACATCTAGTATTGTTCGTTATTGGTGGGCTAGTGGGAAGTCGAGTAAATCTGTCCATTGGGTGTCTAAGGATATTTTGTTTAAGGACAAAGAAAAAGGGGGTCTTAGCTTTAGAGACTTGAAGTTGACGAATGTTGCGTTTCTGATTAAGCAGATTTACCGTTTACTTTCTAATCCTGAATCTGCTGTTTTTAGGATGTTACAGGCGAAGTACTTTAAGCGTGGTCAATTGCTCTCGGCCGCTGTTGGTTATAGGCCTTCGCCAGTTTGGCGAGGATTGCATAAGGTGGTGGAGCTGGCTAAGGAAGGCTTTGTGGAGGACAGATCATCTGGTAAGTTTGTTTGGAAAGAGGCTTCAGATGGGGTTGCTTCTGTACGTTCTGCTTACAAGTTTTTGCAGGCTAAGTGTGGTAGTTGTTATGTCGATATGCCTTCGTCGTCTGATAGTAGTAAAATTGATGCCTTTTGGAAAGCTTATTGGAAGTTAAATTTGCCTGCTAAAGTTAAAATATTTGGGTGGCGTCTGTTTTATGATGGTTTACCCTTTGGAAGAGCTCTTTCTAAGCGGCACATTACTGATGATGCAGCTTGTAAGTTGTGTGGTTTTAAGGATGAGAATTTTCGGCATTTATTTTTTGATTGCTGGTGGACAAAGTCATTCTGGTCTCAGTTAGGGGTTAATGTTGAGCTTCTGAATCAATCTTTTATTTGCCCTGCTGATTGGTTGTTTTCATGGTTTCAGCAACTGTCTTTTCTGTCGTTTTCGGAAGTTCTTGTCTCACTTTGGTTGATTTGGTTTCATAGGAATCGTGTGTGGCATGAGAAGCAGCTGCTCAGTCCGGCATCAGTCTGTTTTAAAGTCAAAAGTATGCTGAAATCATGGCTTAAAGGGAATGTTGTCTCCCTGTTCACTGCCTGTAATCAAGCTAGCTCCTTGCATTGGGTTCCCCCTCCTGTCGGTTTTTTAAAGATCAATGTTGATGCTGCTTTCTGTAAAGAGTCTAATAGAAGTGGGGTTGCCTGTGTAGTTAGAAATAATGAAGGTCTGCTTTTTGGTGTACAAATGCAGTGTCGATCTTCAGTGTTGAACTCGTTTTCAGCGGAGGGCTATGCTATGCTCTTAGGGCTTCAAACGGCTTTGGCTTTAAATGCTGCTAATGTTATTTTTGAGACGGACTGTGTTAAGGTTGTTGAGTTACTGAATTATTGTATGCATAAGAAGTAGATCTTAACGGACTGGTACCAACAAAGTCTTTCGTTATTGCAAAATCATAGGGATTGGATTGTGCTTGCGGTGAGAAGGGAGGCTAATGTTCTGGCCGATTGGTTATCAAAGAAAGCTTTATATGATAATCTGTGTTGGAACAACCTGAATTGTTGTCCTAGTTTTCTAGGATCATTTCCTCAGGTCTTGATGTCTTCCTAATTGTTTTCCTTTCCCATCAAAAAAAAAAAAAAAAAAAAAGACCAGAGTTGATAGTGCTAAAATGGTAGATATTCCATATGCTAATGCACTAGGGTCACTTATGTATGCAATGATTAGTACTAGGCCTGATTTGTGCTTTGCTATTTCATTGTTAAGTCGTTTTATGGATAATCCTGGATATGAACATTGGCTTGCATTAAAACATGTTTTGGCTTATGTGAGATGTACTGCTGATATTGGTTTATGCTATGGTAAACGTATGTCTGGGTTTGAGCTTGTTGGATATGTTGATGCTGATTTTGCCGGTGATAGAGATAGTCGTAAATCTACTACTGCTTATTTCTTTACTGTTGGCAATAATAGTGTATCATGGAAGTCCCAGTCATTGGTTGCTTTGTCTACAACTGAGAGTGAATATGTAGCAATTTGTGATGCTGTTAAAGAAAGTGTGTGGTTATATGGTTTTTTAAGTGAAATTGGTTTAAGTGATAATGTACCTGTTGTCTTTACTGATAGTCAGTCTGCATTGTTACTTAGCAAAAATCCTGTATACCATGAACGTTCTAAGCATATCTCAGTTAAGTATCATTTTGTGCGTGAAATGATTGCTGTTGGGAAGGTGAATTTATGTAAAATTGATACTGCTGTTAATCCAGCAGATTTTGGTACTAAAACTGTTTCTCACACAAAGTTTTGTTTGTGTCGGGACTTGCTCTTTATTGAGTAAGATCATGCAGGTACCAAAGAGTGATGAAGGGAGGATATCTTATGCATTATGGTGAGACTAAAGGATGGAGCTGAAGATTGAAGTATGCTGAAGTTTATTCCAGTGCTGGCAGTAGCTAGTTGGAGATGAAGTGCTGCTCCAGGGGGAGATTTGAAGATGGAGCAACCCAAGTGAGGAAGCCCAGCCCAATGCCAGCTAAGCGCCAGCTCAGCGCCAGCGAAGCAAGCTTATCCAATCAAAGGAGAGAAGTCACGTGAAGAGGGTTGTGCTGCAATCAATTATAGCCATTAATCTTCAGAGTGATCCTACGGCTGCAAGAGACAAGTATATAAGCTCTAGTTAGCTAGGGTTTTCATGATTAGAGATCAGAAGAAAGAAAAAAGCGGCAGCGCTCCATCGAAGGCGATTCCGAGATCCAGATCAGGTGAGACCACTTCTCGCCGGTGATAAATCATTCTCAGTATGAGAAGGTGATAGTTAGGGCTGTTGTAAAGGTTCATCAACCGGTTGAAGGTTGTAGATCACAGGATAGGGTTTTCTTGTGTTGTGAGATCCTGAGCACTAGTCCGAGCAGTGCATGTTGTAATCAGTCTTGGATACTTGCCTCGCCAGCGTTTATTTGGCCCCCATAGTGCATAGAGCCTCCCAGAGCTCAACGGGGATGTACGCTAGGTCTTATGACCTAGAAGAACCTCGGTAAAACAAATCCGGTGTGTGCTGTTCTTTCTTGCATTTTCAATATTTTCATATTCATCAGTTTAAGGTCAATTTAGGCTGAGTTGATATTACTGTTAGTTAAAGATCCTGCATAGAACTTAGGTTGTAGTTCTAGATCACTGATAATTAGTGATAACAAGAAGAAAAAAATACCTCTATCCAAAATGTCAAAGAACAATCACAGGTACATAAACAACCCAGCAGTAAAACATGCAAGATTCAACCGAAACAAAACTCTTTATGCCATAAACCCCAACTCAGACAACCAGAACCTAAGAACAGTCATGGCACAACTGTCCGAAAATGACTGAAATGCTCAAACAAGGAAAAGTCTTTTACCGCTGAATAAACAGCTAAGAACCCAAAGAAGGCCAAAAGACAACTTCACAATAAATTAAACAACTTGTAACAACAGCTGCCTGCTCTCCTTTGAAATTCAAGAAGTTTTCAGATTTCATAACACATCAAGTTTTGTGATGAAAAGCTGAAGATATCAATTAAATGACTTATGTCAATCAATATGACACATTAAATAGACAAGAGTAAGTCAGCAAGCGTACCTTAAATCAAGATTTTCTAATCAAAATTTCCTGATGCCTTCAGTTATATTATGTGTTAAGTGGATAACGAATTGTGAATATGGTCACATAGTAAAACACATTAACTAGACATGAATATGTTAAAAAGCCTACCTTTATTGTAATTTCTATTTATCTGATTTCTAGATTCTCCCAGTTGTGGCTCCACAAGTTCCTCTGCACCTTCAAAATACAAGTCCCTTTTCTGCGCTTCAAAAAAGATCTTGAATGGCTGGAAGCTGGTACTGTAACTGGTTGCTTAATAAGACACACTGAATAATTTAACTAGCGTACCTTTGCTGTAGCCTTAAATCAGAAATAATAAATACTTCATTTATAGCATCATAAGTTCTTCGACACACTCACAGCTGGCCGCAATTGGAGATTAATCAAAGGTCTCAAATAAGAAGTCACAATTATTAGCCAACAGAGTATATCTCAAATTAACTTTGAAGAAAAAACGGAGATTTAAGAGACATGATCCAAAAAGGTTACCAAACAGATTAAAATTTCACCAGTAGCTCATGGAGATGTAACAGAGGATCTCTCGAGTCCTGAATAATGTAAACAAAGTGAATAACAAGCCATCAACACAAAGGAGACAGGTTGTAGAGCACATAGTCAGTGCACGGACAAGCTTAGCAGGCCCCAACATGGTCAGTGAACAGGAAAAGCAGCCAAACTTGTTGATTCTCTATATGACGTCACAAAGTTACGAAATCGATTTAACTGATTACCAGCAATAGGGTCTCTACACAACCATATACAAACAGCAGGGGAGAAAGCTTCTTGTTTGAAGCAGTATATCAAGTATCAGTCACAGAATGCCAATGTCAAAAAGGTTATAATTGAATATCACTTTTTCATAAAACATATTGTTTAGGCATACAAAACTCATCCACAAATCTAAAACATACATCCTCAGGTTATTCGAGCATTGCAATGACTGATGTTTTATAGGAACACTCACATACCCGCAAAGTTAACTCTCAGTGACCAAATCAGCAAAAATAGACTAAGTGATCTGAGTCCTTTGGTATATGCCCAAAGAAACAGTAATGGTGCTCTAGTCGCCCACACATGACCAATTACCAAATTAAACTAGTTTGAAATGAAAACACAAATAATGACGCACACTTTGAAATCCAACGTCACCACACTTTTAAACCCAACGTCAGCACACTTTGAAATTTCTTTGACAAATTTTCTTAATCGATGCAAGTAGTTTCAACATATGTAATTTATAAAGCAGTACTGGTGCATCAGGAAAATTAAACTGCCAAATCAAACTCTTTCCAAAATCCACTAGCACTGAAATGGCACACATTGATATCACAGAATCATCTATTGAGACAAAAATTGCATCTGAACAAATAATGGTCTGAGTATATCATACAAACATATCAGAGTATCTCACCTTGACCCATTTGGCAAGAAGCATGTGTGCTATGGTGCCATGCCAAATGGATATTTTATATTTTGTACCCCCAATAAAAACCATAATCCCACCACACAGAGTTACAAGGGATTTTCTTCCGATTTGGCAAGACAATATTGTCAGCATATTTTAGAATGGGTTGTGCAGAGGATTGAAACCCAACCCATTTATATTCTATATTTTGTACCCCACAAGGCCACAACCATAGTCCCACATACCCTCAAAGCCTTTTTACCATCATAGGCCATATGATATTTTCCTCAATTTTTTCAAGACAACATAGTGTCACTGAATAATTATAAGCAGAAAGAGAATGGGTTTCGCAGAGGATTGAAGCCCCTATCCATTTGGCAAGAAGGGTGTGTATTACAGTGACATGCCAAATGGATATTCTTTAATATGTACGCCCAATAAAAGTATAATCTCAATATTCACTTTGGCCACACTTTCCAATGACATAGTTAAATATAGCACCCACAAGCTGCACCCCTAATGATTTTATAAAGTCAAAACACCAAGAGAATGAAACCTGAATTCCGGCAGTTGGCAGAATCACATATATGTATGTGTCCTGCCAAATGGAATTTTACATTCCGTTCCCATTAAGAGGACCATAATACCAACATATGTTCATACTGCCGATTCCAATCACACCATGAGACACCCACAATATGTATAGAATTTTCAGAAGTCTCACCACAAATACAAATGAAATCTGAATCTATATCAATAATAAAGATCAACAAGCCACAATAAACCAACACTGCCTCATAACCAACAACTTTATGTGCCAACAATCTAAAAAAGTCAATCAATCGATTCAACATTCTGAGGCAGAACCAACAGGCAGAATTACATAAACAATCCAACTCTCTATACATCAATATGTACAAGATCCAAACGATTCAACACTTTCAAATATGAGAGGAAAGAGACCAAACCGGAAATAAGATATTGAATCGACGCTTTGTGCCCAAATCCCCAATTCTCCGAACCCTAATTTTGAAACCCCAAAAGATGGAAAAACTCTAACGGTCAACTCACTCTGCTGATATCTCACACAATAAATAGCCGTTGGGCCACTTGAGAAACACGCAAATGCATAAAACGGCGGCGTATAAATCACGAACCCACGATCGAGTTTCCAAAAATGTGCGACGACTAGGATTTAGGAATAACCGAATGATATAAGATAAACTGATGGACCGGGTTTGGATGGATTTTCAGCATTGTTTTTTCAAAAAAATGTTGGAAAATATTTAAAGAAAATGTTTTAATAAATATTTATTAGTAATCATCATGATGATGTTAAATGAGTTTTATGTCATGGGTGGTTACTAATAATATTTTATTTATATAAGGAGGGTGACTCCTACTATTTTGAGATATATGTATATAGAAAATATGAAAACAAAACCTCAATCCTCCATAGTTTTGGTGTCATGTTTTGTGTCGGTGATAGTGGAAGACAGTTTTCATTCGCCTTCTTCACATCGGGTGCACGTGAGTGAAGGTTTGACTGTTGTATCCTGGGAGACAAATTGCCTAGAGGAAACCCAGCACCGAGTGGGAGGGCAATATTGTTTTAAGGAAAGCGCCGAGCGTGCCTCAGTCACATACGGTTTCGTATCTCTAACTTTGCTCTTTGTTGTTTCACCAATTTCCTTTCTACTTATATTGTTCAGTAATTTCATTACCTGCATTTTCCTGTCTATTTTACACAATTATTCTAACAATCTTAAAACAATATTTGATCCTCTTATAGACAGGTTTTAGCAGATTCTACGTTTGAGCTTACTAACAACTTGTGAAAGGTAACTGATGAAAAACTAAGTTATATACAAATCAATTTCTATATATTTTCCAGTATAGGTATCAAGTCGACGATTGAACGGGAAAACATTAAAATCGGAAAAGACTGGACTTTGGAAAGGGTGATGGATCAAGTTTGGTAACGGCCATTAGTTAAATTTAATATTATTATGATACTAATTAATTATAATGCATATGAAAGTTACTCTATATTAATTGATTCATCAATCTTTGAGGATGTTGAATCCCCAGCGAAGCTTTTCTGTTACTTATCTTAATCTATATTGATGTGCTATTTGGAAATGTTTGAAGTTGAATTCAACGCATGAAATGGAGTAAAGAGCTCTGAAGCATTACGGTAATATCAAAGGACTGATGTCGAATGTGAGAGGAAGCTTTACTGCTCCTTTTATTGACAATTAAGTTTGTGTATGAATACAACCGTTACATGATGAGTAATGGAAGGTGTATGACTTTATATTTTACGGTTGGAGA
Organism: Sedum album; assembly: GCA_006409495.1. Taxonomy (NCBI): domain Eukaryota; kingdom Viridiplantae; phylum Streptophyta; class Magnoliopsida; order Saxifragales; family Crassulaceae; genus Sedum; species Sedum album. The sequence continues at coordinate 21,675 of QZGG01002112.1, read as the reverse complement.
GTTTTGTTAATTGCATCAACTAAAATCCTTTGTGTGCTAGTTGTAAACTACGTGTGCAGTGAGCGCATGGCAGGAGCTACGTGAACTTAAACGTTGGAAATGTGAATGCTAGAGGTGTTCAATAGCCAAAAGCATCTGCCATATGACATGAATCCTAAATTGCTCAGAGCCATATGTATCGGTTTGTTCAGGGAGTGATTTTCATGTTTTGTATATTGTTACAACTAATCATGGAAATATGTGGTGTCTTTGCAGACGTGAAAGCAATTATTTGATGTGTGAACTGCTCAGTTGAGTTTGAGAAACTGGAAAATGTTTGGTTGGATCCTTTTGTATTAAACAATTGGATGATAAAGAAAAAGGTCACTCAGGCTATGCATCATATAGATGTGCTCGTTGTGAGATGACTTGAGAAATATCTAAGTGATGTTGTTGACCGTTGGAATGGACATGTGTATCTAGTTCCATGTGATTAGTGTATGAGTACACATCACAATCATGTATGAATTTGGATCTTTATTCAGAATTCATGTGATTCGAACAAATTTGATAGTTTAAATCTATATATTGATATGAAACTATCAAAATTGGTCACAAAACAAGTTGAGTGGATCAAACATTTGCAAAAGATATGTGATTTGGAGTGAATGTTGACAAAAATTAATCTTTCATAACGGTGAAAGAAAATGTATTATTCCATAGTTTGCTATGAGAATTGAAAATTGATGTCAACATAATGAACTAACTAGTTTGTAACTCCTATTATGGTTGAGAGCAAAATGTTTGATGATGATAATTTTCACATTGAAGGTGGAAATTGAGAATCAAATGTGATAAATGTATATGAATAAATTATACAAGAAAAGTATGATGAAAATGTGATGATTCATTTTCTTGTGACACTATTGGTGATTAAGATGTCACATTGATTTTAGAAAATCAAATGTGTATTCAATTGTTTAGTTGATTATTTGATTAAGTGTGAATCACATAGCTATTCAATTGTAAATTGATGAGTAGTCAATATTTCAATAAATATAATTATTCAAGATGTATTTGAATAATTATTTATTGACCTGTAATGGGCAGGTTACTAATGAGATTCAAATACAATATTTGAATTTGTTATGAATGAGAAGAATGAATATGACTATTCAAATCCATTTTAAATGGAAATTAATTGTTATAAATAACGGATATTCAAATATGACGTTGAAGGTGATATTCAATGTGTATTGAATTCTATCCTTTATTGGATAATTGTTCAAATTCAGATTTGAATAGATGTTAATGTATAGTAATGACAATGAGTAATGGAGAATTTGAATACAAGGTTTTGAATGTAAATATTCAAATATGTATTAAATTTGTATGATTCTTGTAAAGAATATAAGTACAAATGGATATATTCTCATTGAAACATGTCATGAACAAATTGAAAGTTGTTAATCAACTTAAAAATGAGATTAAGAATGAATCAATGAAGTGATTATTCTTAGTGTTCTATTTTGAGATGAAAGAATCATTTCAATGAGTGTAAATATAACCTTTATAACGGTTATGGAAATGAATTGAGCTCTTGCTGTAATGAATTGGAGATATGGTCAGAAATTAGAGTGTCCAAATTTGAAATTCTAATTGATCTGAATTTAGAGAAACACACAAAGCTACTGTTGGGGCTGGTGTGGTGAAATTAATCTCTAAGTTGGAGAGTTCCATTTTGCATAGTATGCAGAGCCGATGGTTTTGGAGTCAAAGCTCTTAAAACATGCAAATCTCACTGAGAGACGGTCAATGAGCATCTAACTGAGATTGAAAACTATGCTAAGCTCACTGATGAATCTAGTCAGTGAGGGACTTGTCAACGAAACTCATACATCTTTGATGGTTCCTGAATTGTAGTTGGTCTCAGTTGAGTTTTGAGAAAACTCATTGCAACTGATGATTTGAAAGCGATTATTCAAATGTAGTTGTGGTTGATTGAATTAATCTTAGAGTCTGAAAGTAGCACTGTGCCTCGGGAAATGGGATCTTGTGGAACTCAATCATTCATTGATATGTTCGGACTGGTCGTCTTAACTCTTAGTGAGGCTACTAAGATAAAGTATTTGTGCTCAGATCCAATGGAGGATTCTAGGAGTGACACGTCTGGAGTGGGCCATAGGAAGCAAATCTATGCTTCAAGTTCACTTGTGAATATATGGGGAAAATTGGTGATTTGTAGTGAAACAAACAAATCAGTGCATGATACTAAGGCTTTGATGAAGGTTGATTTTATGGAATGTAAGCTTGTATGTATATGTGGTAGCATTTTCACTTCGATTGATCAAATGGTGTTGAATCAAAGTTGTGGAATGAGCAGACCTCATTTATGTTTGTTTATCAGTACAATCATAAGTTGGTTGGTAGTGAAAACTGGTATAACAAAACTAGAAATGGTGACATAAATTTGAAAACAAATAAACTAGTGTTGGCTTAGTTGCTATCATTAATCGAGGCCAAAAGCTCATTTGAGCATGATAAGCTGGCAGTTGCGTGCTTGGAGTGCAGTTTTCAATGAAATAAAGATTGGACTAAACGATTTGAGTATTATCCACTCCATCCAAGCTTAGGTTTGTTCGCAGTGTTATACAATAATGGTGAGGCATTGTTCTTATCTGAGACTTGAGAATTTAAGAACCTTAAATTGGATGCGTAACCACAATCGGTTGGAATCATTTCTAGACTCAATGAGATTCGAATAATCAATGAGCCATTTGTGGCTGCCACTGCTTATTGACTTGATAAGAAGGCCATCAGTGTTGTTGACAAGATTGTGTTTGTCTTTGTTCAGGAGGCTTGTATACATAAGAATGTAGCAGATATGGCCAGCCAAGACATGGTGAGTTTAGTGACTCTCAAAAGTGATAATACACTATTCTGGATAGATATAGAAATCTAGTCCGAAGAGGGTTATGGCATGAGTGCCCAACGTCTTGATTAATGAAGTTGATTACTGATACTTTCAAAGGAATGAAGGTGGTGTAAATACGTGGTCAGCTTTGCTATTTGAATTTCATGTCAACAAAGTATAGAAGTATTGTGTATGACCAGCGAGAGTCAAAAATCTTGTTAACTTGGTTCCCTTGAGAGTGATGTACAAGTTAGCAGTGAAAACAATTTAATGAAAAATGTCAAGAGTTGACATGAAGAGGAATACAGATAACTAATTGATGCTTTTAAGCACAATATGTTATTGAAAAGAAGAGTCATATAAATTTAAGAGTCACATTTTGAAGTGATAAAGAACTTGACATTTCTTAGTTTATGATGATCATCATGAATGTGAGAATATCGTTAAGTTAGCTAGTTACATTTGAATATGTTTCTAGTATAGATGAAATGTCTCCTCATAAATAAATATTGAATTTGAATAATACTTTCAAATGTGGGGGGGTTAGAGATATGAAACCCATTATTGATTTTTGATAAGCATATAAAAATCAATGGATGTGACACAAGTATGTACAAGATCACACTAATGACATGCTATTGAATGCATGTTTATGTGAAATAGGGATTAAGACTTGTAAATGTGATTTGTGAATATGAAAGTCTTGTGTCATGTCGATCACATCATGTTGATGATAAGTTGTAAACGATACATATCTATGAAGATATGAAAGTTCTCTCAAGATGGAATATGAAAAAGTGATTAGTGTTTCAAGGTACTTAAGGTACGCGAACAAATAAGTATACTTGTAAGTAGTACAAGTAATTCATGACTGCAGCATGAAAAGGTTTTGGAGATATTGTCTATCTCAAATTCACTTTCGATAAGAGTCTTCACTTTGAGAGATAATGTGTGTCCAAAATCCTCTAGACTGACTATGTCAAGTCAACAGTCTTTTGAGAATGAGTTTGAAAATGTCTAGACAGTAGCTGTATGAGGATGGACAATCATGTGCTGAAAATTGATATATATTGAGATAATCAATTCATGATTGTTTACAACATAAATAATATGAATTGATGGTAAGTCTAGACAAATATGTCAATGACACAATATCATCATACAACTTCTCTTTGGAGTCATTTATATTGACTATAAGGTTCAGTGTATTAAAACGGATCCGTTAACTTGAGTGTTAAAATAGAACCTTTGTAGAGAAGTTAAAGGAATGAGCTCGATCGAAAGCCCTTTGAAATAAAGTCGAGGCAACGGAAAACCCAACCATGATGACTGGAGATCCCAAGAACTTGGTTCAATGGGACAACCTAATTGCTAAGACGGAGTGTGGTCACTGTGGGGGTTACCCCCTAGCTCATTCCTATTTAAACAGTGACTCCCGTACGAGGTTAAGCTTAAAGCTTTTAATGATTCTAATAGTTTGGATAAAGGAAATTCGAACGGGTAATGCGGGATTACCTAAATAGAGAATCACCTATGTTGGAGAGAAGTGTGGCCGCTTCAAAGGAGAACTATGTGGGCTTAGTTCTTTAGCAACTCTCGCAGAACCAGGTAGGGGTTTCAGGGCCGTAATGAACCCAACCATGAGAAATGAAAGGCTGTCAGGAATATATCTGTGGAAGTTATGTACTTCATTTACACAATAAGACGAACAGTTCAAGGACATCGCGTCTACTGAATAGTCAGTAAAGAATGCATTTCTTTCCAAGGGAAGGTTCAAAGGCGTTGCCCACCTATCCTTTGCAGATATAAACCGTAGAAACTATCACCATGATGTTGAGTCGAGTCTTACGTTTAAAACTCCATTTTCTTTATGTGGGGGATTGTTGGAAAATATTTAAAGAAAATGTTTTAATTAAAATATTTATTGGTAATCATCATGATGATTTAAATAGTTTTATGTCATGAGTGGTTACAATAATATTTTTTATATAAGGAGGATGACTCCTACTATTTTGAGATATGTATATAGAAAATATGAAAAACAAAACCTCAATCCTCCATAGTTTTGGTGTCAGTTTTGTGTCGGTGATAGTGGAAGACAGTTTTCATTCGCCTTCTTCACACCGGGTGCACGTGAGTGAAGGTTGGACTGTTGTATCCTGGGAGACAAATTGCCTAGAGGAAACCCAGCACCGAGTGGGAGGGCAATATTGTTTTAAGGAAAGCGCCGAGCGTGCCTCAGTCACATACGGTTTCGTATCTCTAACTTTGCTCTTTGTTGTTTCACCAATTTCCTTTCTAATTATATTGTTCAGTAATTTCATTACCTGCATTTTCCTGTCTATTTTACTCAATTATTCTAACAAAAAATTGGTCTTTGCTTAAAGATAAGGTTGTTTCATGCTCGATCAACATGTTGTCCTCCTCTAAATTAGAACATGGTATTAACAGAACGCTCATTACATTGGTTCCAAAGATCAAACACCCTGAAAAGGTTGAAGATTTCCGTCCGATAAGTTTATGCAATGTGATCTCCAAAATAATTACAAAGATACTGGCCAACCGACTTCAGTTAATTCTTCCATCTATTATATCAGAATCTCAATCGGCTTTTGTCCCGGGTAGACTTATTTCCGATAACATTTTACTGGCTCATGAACTGTTTCATTTTATAAAAACAAGAAGTAATCAAAAGATGGGTTATTATTTCTTGAAGCTAGACATGAGCAAAGCTTACGACAGAGTTGAGTGGGATTTTCTCGAACTTATGCATTGCAAGTTGGGTTTTCCACAACCCTGGACGGATCTGATTTTTACATGCCTTCGGTCTGTTTCGTATAAGTTCAAAGTGAATGATATGATAACTGAGGAAGTGTGGCCACACCGCGGCTTACGTCAAGGCGATCCTTTATCTCCTTATTTATTTTTGTTGTGCACTGAATGGCTATCTCCTTTATCTCCTTATTTATTTATTTATTTGCCGTCAAGCTCCTGAAGTTTCGCACTTATTTTTTGCTGATGATAGTGCTTTCTTCTTAAAAGCCACTGTTGCAAATACTGTTACTCTAAAATCAGTTTTAGCTATGTATGAGGATTTGTCTGGACAACAAATCAACTTTGCGAAATCAGAAATATTTTTCAGCAAAAATGTGGCTGTAAACTTAAAGACCCAAATATGTGATATCCTTGGAGTCAGAGAGGTGAACAACGTTTCTAGGTATCTTGGCCTGCCTATAGCTTTTGGTCATGATAAAACATCGACTTTTCGGTTCGTTGTAGATAAAGTCATGAAGAAAGTGTCGGGCTGGAAAGAAAAGAACTTGTCTCTAGCTGGAAAAGAAGTTCTAATCAAATCGATTTTACAATCGGCTCCTTCATATGCGATGTCATGTTTTAAATTTTCAGATTCTTTATGTAAGCGACTGATGGGAATTATGAATAACTTCTGGTGGAACAACAAAAAAGAGGGTAAGACCATTCACTGGGGAAGCACGAAATTGTTATGCAAGTCGAAGGAGGACGGAGGTATGGGTTTTCGAGTTCTATCTTTGTTTAACGATGCTCTGTTGGCTAAACAAGGTTGGCGTTTACTGAAGTATCCGACTAGTTTAACAAGTAGACTCATGAGTGCAAAATATTTTCGAGATTCAGATTTTCTGAATTGTCAGCTAGGAAATCGTCCTTCGTACGCCTGGCGTAGTATTTGGACAGCAACAAACAAGGTCAAACAACATTTTTTATTTGATGAAAGTTCAAATACTCTGACATGGAACTTAGATAACAGTGGCCACTTCACCACAAAGTCAGCTTACAACTTTCTAAAACATTCTGTGGACAAGATGAACACACAAGTGGTGGGGGAGCCATCTGATAAACGAAAAAATGCTATATTTTGGAGTAGGATCTGGAAGTTAAAAGTTCAGCCAAAGGTAAAATGTTTTACTTGGAAATTATTTCATAATTTCCTACCAACTGCAGCTAATTTGAGTGCTAGAGGCTGTAATATATGCCCATCTTGTAAGCTGTGTGGCTATAAAAGAGAAACCACGCTTCATACTTTATTGTACTGCTGGTGGGCTCGTTCTTGTTGGCAAAACATGCATATGGATTGCTCCTTTTTGGATGTTGATTTCATTACTCCGGCTGACTGGGTGTGGTTCTGTTATTCTCACTGCTCAACCGAAACCTTTATGACTATACTACAAGCGGCACGATATATTTGGTTTAACAGAAACCTTGTGGTTCATGGCAAACCATTTCTTACTCCATCTGAGGCTGCATACTCAATTAAACAACAGCTTGGCCGAAGTTTTAGATCTCATGTCAGCCCTATTGTAACAGAAATTGTCACAGATTGGTTGTGGCATCCCCCCGAAGCTGGTTTCCTCAAACTGAATATAGATGGAGCTTGGGATAAGTCTTCTGGCTCAGCAGGAATAGGCATCTGCTGCAGGAATGAAAATGGAGTTATTATATTTGTTGAAGCTGAACATGCAAGAAATTATACATCTAGCTGGCAAACTGAACTATGGGCTTTATATAGAGGCATGAAGCTAGCTGACGAGATGAAGTTGGATAAATTGATTATTGAATCGGATTGCGTGAACGTTATCAAAAATATTTTACAAGGTTCTTATCATCAGGGTGTAGAGGCAACCAAGGTTTTCTACTGTCAACAAATCCTTCAAAGAAACAGAAATTGGAGATTAAATGTGGTAGCTCGAGAAGCTAATTTATGTGCTGATGCTCTTGCGAAGAAGGCCAAATCCCATTACTGGTGCTGGAAAAATCTACATGCTGTTCCTATGTTTCTTAATTATACATTGCCAGTCTAGGTTTTTGGTGTTGGTCTGTTTCCTGAGGTTTTCCTCAGTGTTCTTTTCAGTTTGTAAAGCTGATATCAAAAAAAAAAAAAAAGATAAACTGATGGACCGTTTTTAAAACGATGAAAGCCGTGTCGTTTTACAAGTGTGCGAGAAGTTGATTGGGCTTTCAAGCTGATTAATTTGACATCGAAAAGCCCAAATAAATCTTCACGGGCTCATGGAGTGATCCGGAAGGAGCTTCGTAACGTCGTAGTTTTAGCAAGCTTTAATTTCGAAACTACGTCGTTCGATGATGGACTGCTGGTGTAGAGCAATTTTTCAAACATTTTTGTGAGTCACTAATTTATTACAAGTGTCAAATTCCATTCCAATAATGTTTTTCATCCTAACATGTTTTGCCACTCTTCTTTCCCAATTCCCATCATGGTCAACGTTGACCATACGTCGTGCTTCAATATCTTCCTCCACATACCTTCCATCACCTACCCAAGTAATTAAACTTACCTCCATAACCAACTTTCTTAAGTTATCCATTGCAAGACACTTGTTGGAACTCTATTCTGAAGTACATTTCCATAACTTCCCATTGATTTTGCTGTTTATTGCTGCATTATTCAGATTAAATGTGAAAGTGAAATGTAAAGATGATCTAAAGTAGATTTGGTCAAGCTGATCACTAAAGTAAAGTCTAGTAGTGTGGCAACCAAATGACTTGAATCTGCAACCTAAAAGTATAGCTTATAAATGTATGTGATATAAATTCGAGTGGGTCGAAAATTTTGATTTTGCAACACTAGATCGACAACGTAGGTGGATGTTAAGTGCACTAGTTATTATACTAAGGCAATATCATAATAACTGATAACTATTTCAACCATATAACTAGTGGACAACTGCATCGCACGTAGATTAAAAAATTGAAACCTACGAATAAGAAGAAGTATATTATCAAATGAATTGGATACGTGCTTTTGAGAGTCTTATAATGCATGAAATGAATTGTTGGAGAGAAGAGTGTTGAGTCAAGTCTTGCAAGAATTTATGATGAAGTGTATGAGTGTAGTCATCACCAACCAACTGCTATATTGAAAACCAAACTAGTAAGTTATGACTAATTGTAGTTGGTGGGTGATGGATTACTACGTTTGGATCATGAACTCGAGCAGATGCCAGCAAAATATCATTAGTTTATAAACTCTTAGAATATCCTCACAAAAATTGTTATAAATATGTCATACTAGTATTTAGTGCACATTAAAACGTGCATATTTTTTATTGATACATTATATTATATGATGGATTGTAATTATTATGTATTGTATATAAACTATAGAAAACGGATTTAGTAATTATCTATATCATCCGGGGTATTTTCGGTATATGAAAAGTGGCTCCGAAAAAACCCGTCAATAAACCGGGGTATTTTCGGTATATGAAAAATGGCTCCGAAAAAACCCGTCAATAAAGTCCTTCCTGCTTTATATTTAGTATAGATTGCCTGAGAAGAGAAGCTAGTTTATCTTATGTTGCGCTGCAGTAATTCACACATTGTAGTGCAAACCAGAATATACTTTTAAAATTCGACAAAACGTAAACAAAGAGAGTTATTGAAATAGTTATATAGTTGGAAGTTGATTGTTGGAACTTAGTTAATGAAGGAAGGATATAATCAAAGGTTGAAAAGCAAGTTTGAAAACTCATATTGATAAACTAGAAGCTTCCTCCAATGTCACAACAAGTTGCATGCTACTTACATCATGCATAAATAAACTACGTACACTTGCCTAACCTAACAATTCATTCCGGTTCTCAAGAATCATCCCTCGTCACAGCTGCTACTCTTTGATCAAATGTACGCATTGCATTCCGGTGAATCCGCACACTGATGCATCAATCTTTATATTGGCATTAAACATTTCTTTTCTTCATTCTTGAATTAAGTTTATCAATCTATAAATTATTTTTTGGTGGTGAACAATTGTCTCGCAAAATACTAGTTTAAGGGTAGATTCAGATGCAGTGCCGCAATAATATATTAATGTCAGTAAATTTTACGTAATTTTGATAAGGTTCATACAAAACTACGTAGAATTATAGTAACAAATAAAAAAACTTAGTTTTGATAGTGCTCGTAACAAATAGCTGCGATACGAAATTTTCCATGTTTTGTATAAAAGCCAATTTTTCTTAATTTAATTAAGATTATAATATTAGTATTAATAAAGCAAATAGATACAGATAAATAGACAGACAAATTCTGCTGTACGGATGACATCATGCCTCATGTCATTTCCATCTTCTACTTGTTCAAATCCATCTGTCAATCCCAAACTCTGAATATATTTTTCTCTCATTCAATCAATTGTCCCTTTCATTTTCTCACATTGCTCGATCTGCCATTGTATCATCTCTGGCATCTCCAGACCCTTCTTCCTCACTCACTGTCCAACAATTTCAGATTTATCAATTTTGGGTTCATCTCGTGGCTTAAATCTGTTGGTTGACTCTTTCCAGTTGTTCATCTACCGCTCCCTGTCCCAGCCAACTCATTAACTCCTCCCACATTTCCTCTCGTAATAAAACCCCCACTTTTCTCCTCAAATCCTCCGACCCACTTCCTCCTTAAATCCATTTCGAACTATACATCCAAAAGGGCATTCGAAAGTCTATTCCTTTTTCTCAAATCATGTCTACCGCTACCTCCGCCGTACACGGTGGATCTACACCGCCGGAGACGGTGGATGTCCAGATCCAGACTCAGTCCAGACGTTTACCTGATTTTCTCCTGAGCGTGAATCTCAAGTATGTGAAACTAGGTTACCATTACTTGATTTCTAATCTGTTGAAATTGTGTTTGATTCCGTTAATGGTGGCGATCTTGATCGAAGCATCTAGACTCGATTTGAATGACATTCACTATCTTTGGATCCAGCTCCAGTACAACCTCGTAGCCGTCATATCATTCTCAACCCTGCTTGTATTCGGGTCGACAGCTTACATTTTGACCCGACCCAGACCCGTATACCTAGTTGACTATTCATGCTACCGTCCGCCGGAGCATCTTCAAGTCAAGTACAGCAAGTTCATGTCACATTCAAAGCTCATTCCTGAATTCAATGAATCCTCGTTAGAATTCCAGCGCAAGATTTTAGAACGTTCCGGCCTTGGCGAAGAGACTTATCTACCGGACGCTCTCCATTGCATCCCTCCAAAGCCATCAATGGCCGCGGCTAGGGCTGAAGCTGAGCAAGTGATGTTCAGTGCTTTAGACAATTTGTTTGCTAACACTGGAGTGAAACCAAAAGATATTGGGATTCTTGTGGTTAACTGTAGCTTGTTTAACCCGACTCCATCGTTGTCCGCTATGATTGTTAACAAGTATAAGTTGAGAGGGAACATTAGGAGTTATAATTTAGGTGGAATGGGATGTAGTGCTGGAGTGATTTCGATCGATTTGGCTAAGGATTTGTTGCAGGTGCATCGGAATACTTATGCGGTTGTGGTTAGTACTGAGAATATTACGCAAAATTGGTATTTTGGGAACAATAAGGCGATGTTGCTTCCTAATTGTTTGTTTCGAGTTGGTGGTGCTGCAGTTTTGTTGTCTAATAAAAGTTCGGATAAGCGGAGGGCTAAGTATAGGTTGAGGCATGTGGTGAGAACTCATCGTGGGGCAGATGATAATGCGTTTAAGTGTGTGTATCAAGAAGAGGATGAGAATGGGAAGGTTGGGGTGTCCTTGTCGAAGGACTTGATGGTTATAGCCGGTGGAACGTTGAAGACGAATATTACTACATTGGGGCCTTTGGTGTTGCCATTGAGCGAGCAGTTGTTGTTCTTTGCTACCCTTGTGACGAAGAAATTATTTAACGAGAAAGTTAAGCCTTATATCCCAGATTTCAAATTAGCCTTCGAGCATTTCTGCATTCATGCCGGTGGAAGGGCTGTGATCGATGAGCTAGAGAAGAACCTTCAGCTCTCGCTCAGCATGTCGAGGCTTCCAGAATGACTCTACACCGATTTGGAAACACTTCATCAAGCTCTATATGGTATGAGTTAGGCTATATAGAAGCTAAGGGTAGGATGAGGCGTGGCAACCGAGTGTGGCAGATTGCATTCGGAAGTGGGTTCAAGTGTAACAGCGCAGTTTGGGAAGCTCTCCGTCATGTAAAGCCGTCACCCAACAGCCCATGGGCAGACTGTGTGGACAAGTATCCAGTTGAGATAGCTGCGCAACGAAGCTCTAAGTGAGAACATGAAATACATAGCTAAGTTGAAGTCTTTGTAATGTTATTATTAGGTCTTGTTGCGTGTACCTTTTCAGAATGGAATTGAAATCTCAGCCTAATAAAATTTGATTCTTACTTTTTCAATCAGAATGTAACACTTGGTTTGGTTCTCTTTATCGCATCTGAAGCTGGTGGTTGTAATTTGCATGTAAAAGCAGAGTAGATGTGAAAGGGTGGATTGTAGGAATATGCTTTTGGATTTGGTTCTTTGATCTATTTTTTGTGTCCACATCTGGGGTTGTTGTGTCAGTTTCCTAAAACTAACAACATATGACATGTTTTAGGTTCTCCAGGGACACAAAATTTAATACTTATTTAGAACTTTGATACTAACATTTTAACTGGGCCTGTGGATATCTGGCCGCACTCTTGACCCAATTGAAACGATTAGCATTATGGAATCTGTAGTGGAGTTTCAGTTCAGTAAGACTGTACTGTACTCTATGGACGCCAATGAATCAAAATAAACTGAGATAGATTTTAGTAGAGATTACAAGGGAGTTTGTAGCTGTGACCAAGAGCAGTAAGTACTAAAACTCGAGCATATAGGTATGATCAGATAGGATGGATGCGGGTCATAGCGTAGATTACACTTGACGATATTTGCTTCTGATGCTTCTATTCACTGCAGCTTGAGGAACCTCAGTAACCTGCAGATACAAAGGAAATGGAATCAGTTTATATTTTGAGTGATTTGGACTGAAATTTTGGACATGTCACATTGCTGTTCAACAATCATTAAGAGAATTGATGAACTAAGAATTAAGATTCATGCAATTTAAGTATTTATGGATAATAATGCGACTGCATTGAGCTGTACATGCATCATAGGATTTGAATTGACTGAGCCAAACTAAAATAGTAAAGAAGTAGATAAAGATACGAAGCTAGAAAAAGATGTGATGTATTTATAAAAAACAAAAACAGTTACCTCTGTTCATCTTCGAAACTAAGGGAGTTGGACTTGGACCTATAGTTGGGAAGAGGAACACTGCCAGATTCGATACGCCTGAGATCCTCAATAAGCAAGTCATAGTGACGCTTGACCTCTTCAGCGGATTTCCCCCCACCCACGGCCCTAGCCACATTCTGCCAGCGGTCGGGTGTGTCCTCGTCATAAGTAGCAAGTGCATTTTCAAACATTTTGTTCTGAGTTGGTGTCCATGCCGAACCTGAGCTCCTCATTGAGCTTGATGCCATGTACTAAACAAGGAAAAAACTAATGTAATAAAATGGCAAAAGTGGGAAGCAAACACAAGCTGGTTAAAACTGAAGAGGATGTGTTTGTATGAGCAAGCTCTTAGCTGCTTTATATAATGGCAGAGTGAAGGTTAAGAGAATCCATCTTTCTCATACACAAAAAGGTAAAATATTCAACAACATTTATCGCAATGCGTCCAAATGGAAAATGTGTATCAAACATCAAAACATTACGTTTATCAAAGAGAACAAAGTACGCAAAAAAAGAGTAAACAAGAGGAAACAATTACAAAACTATACTATGTAGCCATTAAGGGATATCGAAACTCAACAACCATTAAGGGATATCCAAACTCAACAAGTGAAAGATTTATTGCTAAATATTATTTAAGGTAAAAAGTGGAGATTAATATGCAATGAGAAAACAACAGGAATATGCAACAGTAAGTGTCAATAATGCCGGATATAAAGGTTATATAAAATCATGTACCAGTTTAATCTCTTTTGCTGTTTATGCAGTATCTAACTTTGTCAGGCTGATAACATTTCATAACAATTACCTTACCACCCTATGTCCTAATTGCATTATAATATGTGGGAGATTTGTGGGTTTAAAAATATAGAAGTCATAGCCTCAGAGTCAGAGGGACTAAGTGACATCATCCTGTTTGTGTTTTTATAATCAGTAAAGACAGACAAAAATTGCAAGCAAGGATTATATTCGTTTCAGATCTTTGGAACTGAAGATTTTAGTAATTTTCTTCTGCAGTACTACTACTAGCAAAATCACAAGCTGCATCTCTTTGAATTATCAGGTGTGCTTACAAGTTGCTGCTGATTTAATCTGAATTCTTGTCTATTAACTACAGGAGAGACTCAGCGATTACAGTTGTTTTTGTACACTTGATCTCAGGCTATCTTTTACACTAAAACAAGCTGGTGTCATAATGTAATTTATAGTAAGCTCTTATCAACACCCTAATACTGTGGTATTGCATTTTAACTTCCCTACATATAAGAAAAATCCAGTTGGTGGTACTGGTCCAGTAAATTCTGTAGTACCACAAACTCACAAGATTTTCAGGTAAAACTTTAACTGAATTATTGCATTTGAAGTCAATATTCCTATCCTCCAACCCCGTGAGGGAATATATTGAATTATGATATAGTTGTGCATCACACTTTCCATTAAATGAATTTCTAGCAGCTCTACAGATTTAAAATGAAGCAACTTGAGAAAAAAAGTTGAAAGTAAACATTACTTTAATTGTGAAATCTGCATACCTATAAAACATTTTCCGCTGCTCACATTTCCCTTATTCAGGAGACAAGCAGGCCTCAGATAGTAGGGGTATGCATATGTGGTGGTCCTCTGCGTAGGACGGCGTAGTATTATCCCATTTATAACCGAAAGGTGGTACAATTATTAGTGTACCTATAAAGAGAATAAAATATAATAGAAAAGGTTATGAGTTATTCAATGGGCACCAAGTTCCCTTATCAACATCTCTTAGAGGATCAGTACCTGACCAGCGACTTTGTAAATGACCAAAGACGCAGTTCCACCATTCATGCCTGGACCAAATAGTGTCCTTATCATGCTAAAATTTGAAATCATTTGATAGATAAAGACACTCTAAAGAGAGCATAATGTGAAGATAAAAATGATGCTGAGTTTCATTAGCCGTTGAAACAGAATCCTCATCAGCATTGCCAAAAAAGCTGCCATCTTGGTATATACCATGCTCGATGTGTTATTCACGATATTGACTTGCATAAAATCCCGTAGATCCAACAAGAGGTAGAGGTGTGCATGAAACTGGCAAGAGGAAATAACAGCCTTCAATAACACTTCAGTATACCAACTCGTAAAGTATGGTTCAATTGGCCTAAATGCTTATAAAATATACACAGACAAGTCGAACTGATTCTGCTAAATATTTCCTCACTATACCCTAGGATTTCCCAAGTGCAAAAAAACGCCTCAAACTTGTTCTAACTTTTATGCAAATGCCTCAAACTCAAAATGTAGTTGAGTTTCACTCTAGGCTTTCCTGATTAATAGCCCAACATAGTTAGAAACTGAAATTGGAAGCTTTATTTGCTGTTGGTTTTTGTAATGAACAATTGCACAATATTTTTACTTCTTGTTACAAATTGTCATCACTCGTTGAAGATTAGTTAAGCCAACTGAATGGTTGGATTAAGCTAAGACATCAAGTCATGACGATTCAGGCATAATAAATTAGCATGCGTTCTCTTGTAGTTATGAAATGCAAAGTCATTCATATGATGCATATTTTAGGACTAAATGAAAACAAATAGTTTGGAGACACGCTTTTAAATATGAGATCAAACCTCATGACTGAATGGCACGAATCCTCCGGAGTTTCGAAAACCAAAAGAAAATCATCCTATAATGACCTGAAAAAAAGAAAAACACAAGAACACTTAGAAGATACATGACCATCCAAATAAGTCAAATGAAAATGAATCATAAACAAGCATTGTCATCTGCTCGCTGCAGTCTGTCACTGGTTACATTCATAAATTTTGGCCTAACTGGGCTCTTGACCTTCAGGGTCGTGATGCATGATTTTGTATGCATGCACGTAAAACAGAAATGCTATGTAAAAGTAAGAAAAGGAAAAAGTGATGTATTTTCAATAAGATCTTTTTAATTTTATTACCTGCAGAGAAAACAAGAATTAAAAAGTAGAGCAAGAAAGCTGAGCATGTTAATTGATTGGAAATCTACTCTGCACGACGCTCCATCCACTCGATTTGTTCTGGTTTTCTACACTCATAACTGTTCTAAGCCTCGAAACATCCTCCCACCGGCCAGCCTCAGCATACATGTTTGACAAAACAACACACACTCCGTGATTTTCGGGTTCCAACGCGAGAATTCCCTCCACTGCTCTTTCAGCTATCCCAATATTCCCATGGCTTTTGCAAGCTCCTAACAATGCTCCCCATACCACCACATCAGCCTCGCAACTCATGCCCCTGATCAGCTCTTCTGCTTCGTGCAACTTCCCACAGCGACCCAAAAGATCAACCATGCATCCGTAATGTTCTACACCAGGTAAAATGTGATATACTGTTTTCATGGAGTTAAAATACGCGCGGCCAGTGTCAAGTAAACCAGCGTGGCAACAGGCAGTCAGAATTCCCACAAATGTGACACCAGTGGGGACCTTTTGCATGTATTCAAGTTTTTGAAACATATCAACTGCTTCCTTGGCATGTCCATTGGAAGCTAACCCACATATCATGGCGTTCCACGTCATAATGTTGGTATCCTTCATACTGTCAAATACTTCTTTAGCCGAGGCCATCGCACCATTCTTTGCGTACATATGAATAAGCGCCGTGCCAAGAATAACACCAACTTGGACACCTCTATCCTTCATGAACGCATGAATTCCATCCCCCAATTCAAGTGTCCCTGATCTAGCACAAGCGGATAACACAGACGTCAATGTCACGTCATTAGGCTCAATCCCATCCCCAACCATACAATCAAACAGCTTCAAAGCTTCATTAGAGCAGTAATTCTGTGCATACCCAGTTATCAAACTAGTCCACATACTCACACTTCTATCAAACATTTCATCAAACACGTTGCGTGCATCAACCATATCCCCAACCACTGAATACCCTCTGATCAAACCATTCCCTACATGGACATCAAAACCCAACCCCACCTTCACCACCTGACAATGCACTTGCCTGCAACACCTCAAACACCCAAACTTACCACAAGCTTTTAGAAGAAAAGGAAAAGTATGCTTACCAGGCACAACACCAACTCTCCTCATCTCCACATACAAAAAGATTGCATCTTTCGGATTCACTCCACTCGCTTGAGCTCTTATCATCGTGTTCCACATAAATGAATTCGGCTCCAACACACTACGAAACAGCTTCGTCGCGTAATCCACGTCGCCGGATTCGGAAACGGCGCAGAAAGATACGAGTCTGCTAGCGGCATAGTTGTCGTTGATTCGACCTGTGAGTATTGCTTGCGCTTGGATTTGCTTTAGCTGATTCATGGACGCACATTTGTCTGCTAAGATAGATATATGGGGAAGAGATGAGCTTGCGAGTGTTGTCATCCATCTCTTGACCGGAAACAGCATCGCCGTTCACCATTAAATTCGGCAAAAGCACGTCTGTTTTTTGTTCTTTTAAAATCTAAAATTTGGGAATTCGCATAAAAGCTGTTATCATCAGGTCAACAATCGGATTGCGGCATTTTAAAGATTATGCTACAAAGCCTGTGCTCCTAATTTGAATTACACAATAAAAATAATACGAAGCCAACGACCCTTGAATATCTCTGGCTTCAATTCTATGAGAAATGAATTCACTTTTTCTGCTTGAGCCAGAAAGGTTGATATTGATTAGTCGTTTGAGGAGGCGTTACTACTTCCATAGGTTTTCTTCCCACCATATCTCTGCATAATAAAGAAGTAACATTTCAAGCAAATTAGATGATTTCTATTTTCGATATGACTTGAAAGAAATACTACAGTTTGTCAGATTACAAGCAAGAAAATGCTCATGGGGCAATTATTTACCTGTTTTCCAATTGTGAATGGAATGTATTTATACTTGATCATGTGAGCAATTTGGCGCTTCATTGTCATCACAAAAAGAACAATCCAGTAGAAAAGAAGAATAGGCCAAAAGACAGGAACATCAAACATTGAAAAGAAGGTCATGACGAGCCCTATTCCAAAAGCTTTTGTAAATGAGTGCCTAAAATCATGCCAAAACAAAAATATTGAACATCAGTTCATTCCATTCAGTAAGGAAAGACTTAAAAACGATGTAACTAATATTAATTTACCAGAACTTAAATTCAGGCAGTCGCCTAATAAATGGCTTGAACTCATCAGAACCTCTAGTTGGAAGCATAGGTCCATCAGATGGTTCAGTCTCAGGGTCAACCAAAGGCGACAGAAACGCAATAAGCAAATTCAGAATGTATATCCCCACGCCATATGCAATAATGTAAAATCCTTCAAGAAGATATACCCTCAGAAAGAAAACCCAAATTATAAGGACCGTCGCAATCCATCTATGAATCACGAAAGGAATACTCTTATCCAGATAATACTGATACACCTTCCACGCTTCATGTGTCCACTGTGATGCAGCTGTTGCCGGCGAGGAATTTTCACCTCCAGTTCCCTCCATTCTGTCCGAGCTTCTCAATGCTGTCAAATTCAAAACCCTCAACCAAAGTCAATTGTATATAATGACTTTAACATCAACAACTGCAGAAACTTCACGCGAAAGTATAAAAATCCAAACTTTCTTGGAAAGAAAGCACATTTCATTTAAAACTAAAAGAAATACATCAATTGGTTTTCATGATGAAAATCAAAGACGATAAATTCACTGCACATTTAGAATTGAAACCCTAGATATTACTCTACGAATAGATTTACGGAGCATAAACGATACGCAAATTAACAACTGCTTCGGCTTGGACTAGGAATCAGTTATGAAAGAGAAGAGGAACAAACCCTAACCTCGCGCAATCGATCGAGCTCAGGTTTGGAGGATGGCTGAGAAGTCTACGATAACTTCCTTTGTTGCGATTGTGTGAAGATTTTTTTATTTTTTTTATTTTTATATGCAATGACGGTAATTTAAATACGTATAAACAACAAATAGAGGCACTAATTACACTTTTAAAAGGTAGTTTAAGAAGGAAAAATTACTTTTTTTGTAAGATATGAATTGATTATTTATGATTAAGGGATGATATTTAATAAAGAAATAACGGTCAAATTCAATCGTTAGTTGCAAATATAATCTCTCAATTAATCAGAAATCAACTTTAATATCAAATTAAATTGTTCTATTCTAGAGAGATAATGAAATTTCGTAAGAAATAAAGACATTATCTCAACCGTTGATTTTAATTGATCTAGCGGTTGAGAATGACGGTTATTAATATTAAACGTTGGATTAATTGAAATCAACGGTTGTGATGTGTCCTTCCGTCTCACAAATATTTAGTTGTCCTCTTAAAATCTCACTCAACCAAAATCAACCCTATTTTACAATTTACATAAGTTAAAGTTTAATCTAACAATCTGTCTTAAGCAAATAGAAAAAATATAGTCATAGTCTCTCTTGTTGAATTTTTAAGCTATTGAGGATGTTTTCTCATTTGTTGGTTGTCCTTCATTTTGGCCACCTGGTTGCAGAGATAAATGCGGTGTTTATATACCCTTGGCCTCTATTCCCCTGCTCCCCGCTTCGCTCTTTTCTTCAGGTAAAATTACAATGCAGATCATCTAAATGTTATTGCTTTCCTTTGTTATTCGATTTCATGATTGTTGCTTTGTTTCTTTAGTATTTGTGGGAAGGGTCAGATTTTAATGTTTTACGTTTTGTTCAATTGTAGGGGTGCAGGAAGCCAGGAAGGGCAACCCAATTGGGTTATGATATGATTGCTTGACTTTGCCTACCCACTGTGTCGATATCTCAGCTGAAGACCTCAGGAGAGCCTTAGGAATGTCTGATTCGAAGTCTGGCGTGGGCCGCCCCCTCAAACCCGGTAAAAACATCCATGGCTTCATTTCTGATAAAGCATGTTTACAGTTTTTTGATTTGGCATTATTATAAAAGGTCCTACATTTTTTCAGATTTTCTTGATTTTTCAGGTTAGTTAGGATTTTTATCTGAAATTTGATTATGTTCGAGTTTATTTTTTGTGTAGGTGTTGAGAAAGCCGAGATAGAGAACTCTGAAGATGAGAGGAAGACAAGGCTGGGGTCACTTAGGCAGAGAGCAATCAATGCCTCGTCGAAGTTCAGGAATTCCTTGACAAGACGGCATAGAAGAAGCAGCAGTAGAGTAATGTCCATTTCGATCATAGATGAGCATGACGCTGAGGAGCTGCAGGCTGTAGATGCGTTACGTCAAGTTCTTATTTTGGAAGAGTTGCTCCCCTCCAAACATGATGATTATCACAAGATGCTCAGGTTAAGTCTTTTTTCACTTGAGGGAAATGTAAATTACCGATACATTTGGTCTAACAGCATCTGTTCAACGACCGGACAGGTTTTTGAAGGCCAGGAAATTTGATACTGAGAACACTAAGAAAATGTGGGCTGATATGCTTAACTGGAGGAAAGAGTTCGGTGCTGACACGATCCTGGAGGTCTTTATCCCATTTTCACTTTCTTTCCTGAGTACTTCTCAGTTTCGAACCGACCACACTTCAATTATTTGCTGCTCGCAGGATTTTGATTTTAAAGAAATTAACGAAGTCCTGGAACACTATCCACAAGGACATCACGGTGTTGATAAGGATGGAAGACCAGTTTATATTGAAAGATTGGGTCTAGTTGACTCAAACAAGCTACTGCAGGTTACAACATTGGATCGATATGTGAAATATCATGTAAGGGAGTTTGAAAGAACTTTCGACGTCAAGTTCCCTGCGTGTTCCATTGCCGCAAGAAAGCACATTGATAACAGCACTTCTATTTTGGATGTCCAAGGAGTGGTATGTCACTGTCTACTGCTCACAAATTACATTGTAAACCATTCGAGTTTAAGTGTATGCCTAAATGTAGTTTATTCTTTATTCTCATCACAGGGACTTAAGAATTTCAATAAAGCTGCAAGGGACCTTATCCAACGCCTTCAGAAAGTTGACGGTGATAACTACCCTGAGGTACTTTGATAGAAGGAAATTCATATGTGACAATTTGAGTCTTCTCATGAGCTGGCTGATCTTTTTTCATAATGAAAATGGCAGACGTTGCACCGCATGTTTATCATCAATGCTGGTTCTGGATTCAGACTCTTGTGGAACACTGTTAAGTCATTCTTGGATCCGAAGACGACTGCAAAGATTAACGTAAGTGCCATCCTGTAACTGAGTTCCAACTTCAGTAAAAACAGTACTACTTAGTTGTGTTTTTTGATGTTTAGGTCCTTGGAAATAAGTACCAAAGCAAGCTGCTGGAAATAATTGACGCCGAGTGAGTGTTAATTTCATATAAAATCTCATGTGGGATTTTAGATGCGGAAAATTCATATTAACTGTACTCATTCATCTTTAGTCAGCTGCCTGAGTTTCTTGGTGGTACCTGTACCTGCAAAGAAAAAGGTGGATGTATGCGCTCAGATAAAGGTCCATGGAACGATCCGGAAATCATGAAGGTACGTTTCTGTAATATATTCACACATCATTCACTGTAGCATGTTGTAAAATATATAAGTGCATGTGAGAAATAACATTGTGGAAATATTTTGAACAGAAAGTTCAAAATGGTGAAGCAAAATGCTCCAGCAGGATACTGTCCGGAATTGAAGAGAAGTCTGTTGAAGAGTCAGCAAGTCCAAAAGTGCTCAGTCTAAGTCCAATTCATTTCCACTGCCACTGAATTCTTTCATTAATTAGTGACCGATAATGACACGTTTAGCATTC
>QZGG01002111.1:0-44792 GCA_006409495.1 Sedum album | reverse complement strand
ATGCTAGATTAATGAGTATAGCATTTCTCAACTTGCTACCCGCCTCTTGCCAAAATTGTTGATCTATTGAAACCATCATCTTCCCCCTAACTCCTTCATAAGTCTATCAATATCTCCACCACATTCCATATTAGTAAAACTCCAACAGACAGACAATTCAAGTGCGTGAATCACCAACTAAATGAAAAAGCTCTCAACTAAATTCCAACAGAGAGAGAATTTGATCCTTAATTGTGATAATAAATTATATTTTAATCATTATTAAGTTCACATAGGCTATTATTTGTAATTTATCTTACAAATTAATTATCATATTATATTAATGCTTGATTTTGAAAAAATTATGAAACATATTATATATGAAAATTAGTAGTGTGTCCATTGAATCTCTAATTCGGGAAATATAATGTTTTGGATTACGCCTATACGGTGTTTAATTAATTTTGAAACATTAAACCCTAAACCCTAAACCCTTAACCCTAAAACCCTAAACCCCTAAACCCTAAAAGTAAATACGCCTATACGGTGTTCAGTTAATTTTCAAAACAAACTAATTTTTAACTTGCTATAAAATCCTAATGTAAGTTGCAACTTTCATTTTTAAATGAGTTTTACATTATTAGTACTTTTATTCAATCCGATACAGTAGTTGAAGTGTCTTTCATTATATTAAAATCAATATTTGAACTTTGAAATTAATACAGTTACTTATATACGTGAATTAAATTTTATTAACAGTAAGTAATTTGACATGATCCACGCCAAATAAAAATTAAAAGCGGATGTCATGTGAATAAATTCGGCGAACTTAAAAATCAATTCTCAAATAAATTATGTGACCTTTAAATATGACTCCTAACTACATTGATATCATGCAATTAAATTTTTTGGGGAATCCATTAAATTAAGGGAAATGGATATCATTTATTTTATTTTGATAACTGTTAGGAATACTATGGGATGATATCAAGAGAAAATTATAGTTTTTTACAAACAACGACTTATTAATTAATTAATACCATGGATAAATTCATAACAAATTCAGAAGTGATAAGTTTTGTAATACAAGAAGACATAATGTCAACTGTGGGTTCTGAATTAAATTTGTGATAAACACTGGCGGTTGAATTTGGCATTTGTATTAGTTTATATCTTATTCGTTAGAATATTAATAATCAACGATAGAGTTTGTATCTTACTGACGTACAAATAAGTATCCGACATCTTAAATATTTTCCTCCATAATAAACACAATTTTTTGATTTTATAAGAAGCAACTTCAAAATAGTAAATAACTTGCTTCATGAATTGAATAAATCAACATTTATGCTTTTCCCAGTCACTTTTATAAAAAAACTTGTGTTTGTTGATTCCGTACATATTACTCCACCCATATGGTTTAGTTCTCTCAGGAAAATTAAGTATTCGTAAGATCCAGGGACATCAGTTCAATCATTGATTCTTATTAATCCAACAGTTGATATTGATACTGTCAATCCCAAACGTCCGTGTTTTTTTAAATCAAACCGCCATATTTAATAAAAACCAATTTTAACTTCAACCATTAAATTAAACAAATTAATTGTTGATATTAAGTCCTTTTTCCTTAAAAACATATGGGATTATTGCCGAAAACCACCCCTTATAGGGCGTAATTGCCGAAAACCACCCCTTATACAGTTTATTGCCGAAAACCACCCTTTGTTCGTTTGTTTTTTGCTAAATCACACACCGTAACGTTTTCCGTTAATTTTTTGTTAAATCTCACGTTAATTAGGTAATTAGGTTAATTAAATTCAATTAATTCAATTAAGTTAATAAAATTTAATTAATTCAATCCCCAAATCGATTCAATTGGGTTTCGATCAATTCAATCCCCAAATTCAATTAACTCTCCTCGCCACCGACCCAACTCCTTCCTCCAAAGCGGCAGCAGCTACCAATTTCATCAGCAACAGATCCAGCACCAACAGCCACAGAACAACAAATCCGATGATGAGCAAAGGGGCAGCAGCGGCCAGTTTACTCGTGGGATGAAGCGGGAGCGTAATATTAACAACAATGATGAGGAAAACCTAAACGGGAGTGAAGGAAATGAGCTAATGAACAACATCAATGAAGGAGAAGGGAATGAGATCAACAGACGGCCTAGAGGGAGGCCAGCTGGATCCAAGAACAAGCCAAAGCCACCCATCATCATTACACGGGACAGTGCGAATGCTTTGCGCACACATGTGATGGAAGTAGCTGATGGCTGTGATGTGGTGGAGAGTATCTCCAACTTTGCTCGGAGAAGACAGCGTGGTGCATACATAATGAGTGGGACTGGCACGGTTACTAATGTCCCATTACTACAGGGAAGATTTATACGGATCGGAGGTCAACGCTAGCGTGTGGTGTTGATTTGGGGCTTGAAGAGTTTGGAGGAAGGAGGTGGGTGGCGGCGAGGAGAGTTAATTGAATTTGGGGATTGAATTAATTGTTTATTAACCTAATTAATTGAATTAATTGAACTAATTGAATTAATTGAATTTAATTAACCTAATTACCAAATTAACGTGAGATTTAACAAAAATTTAACGGAAAACATTACGGTGTGTGATTTAGCAAAAAACAAACGAACAAAGGGTGGTTTTCGGCAATAAACTGTATAAGGGGTGGTTTTCGGCAATTACGCCCTATAAGGGGTGGTTTTCGGCAATAATCCCAAAACATATTATGCATCTTGATTTGAACCATACAACCATAAATCATTTATACAAATTCAAGGTTCAAATTTTAATTAAGAAATAACCAAAGGTCAACTACTGATTAGGCAAAATTGACGCTAAATATAGATATGTCAAATGGGGCAGATACGGGCGGGTATGACCCGGTTATAAAGGGTAACGGGCATAAACGGGTAACGGATATTATTTACCCGTTTATATAAACGGGGATAAACGGGCGGGTATATAGGATAACGGGTATAAACGGGTAACGGGTATTAGTTTACCCGTTTACCCATTAAATACTCGTTTATCCATTAACAACTCATTTACCCTTTAACTACCTATTTTTATTTTACCAATTATTCTATTATTTGTAAAATACGAAAATGTGTATCTAATTTTTTAGTAGATTGACGGTAGTTTATGAGTAGAACTTGATGAATTTTTCTAATGAAATATAACGGGCGGGTAATGGGCGACCTTATAATAAACGGGTAAAAACGGGTAACGGGTATGATTACCTTTTTATCTCTAAACGGGCGGGTATAGACGGATATTTTAACGGGCGGATAAAGGGCGGGTAACGGATAATGGGTAATTTTGAAATATCTAGCTAAATATAAAGTTATTTGTCTCAAATAAATTATTACCTATTTTTATCATAAGAGTGTGACTGGACTATATTAAATTAGATTTTATTTAAACTAAGATTCGCTGTAAATTTATACATTATGAATATAAAAGATTATATTTGATCCATTCCCCTATTAATAATATTGGAAATCAATCCGACAATTAAAGCTAGTTTGGGCTACAACCTTAAAGCAAATTAATAATAACTCAAAAATTGAATCCTTATATAAATTCAAGAGCATTTTGCATATATCTATTCTACATATTGGCAATCAAATTATAATTTGGGTAAAAATGAAGAAGGATATTTTAGTAAACTTAATGGTTCTTGCGTTAGTTCTTTGTATTTCGAATGTCCCCACTAGTAAGCAAAGTTTTCATGTTCTTTAATTTACTTTCCACACACACTCATGCATAATTTCTATGTTTGCCATATTTGCATCTGATGTATTGCAGTTTTGGCAGTTATATGATAAATGTGCATATGATTTTGTTCGAGGCTACCAGGCGCCAGTTTTTTAACATATTGTTTCTTACTCACTTTAACAGATGGACAAAGCAGCCTCTGCGACACTGATTTTGACTGCATATTATATTGGTGTCCGAAATGCCTTGTTGCCAAATGCGATAAAGGAGCTTGTGTTTGTTCGGAATGCAAAAATAAGTCTGTGCTTCCTAAAGTCCATCCAAATGTAATATTTTTAGATAATCTTCCTATTAAGAATTGGGGAGCACCTTTTGACGGTTATCCCCAATTCAAAACCCTAAAGCATGTAAAGATGCGTCGCTTGGCATCTTCATCAGTCCAACTGCTTCATCTCGCAGCCCTAAATTCCACTCCAACTCCAAAATCCGCCATCGATTCGATTTTTCATATCGACGGAGGAATCCATGTCGTCAACTGATCAGCAGAATTTGGTTTCATCGTTTCTCGAAATCGCTGTTGGTCTGACCGCCGACACCGCCAGGCAGTTTCTACAGGTAAGAGATTCGATCGATTAATTTTTGCTTAACGTACGCATTTTGATTACTAAATTGATGATAAAAAAATCATCTTTTTTTTCAAGCTCTCGGTTTTGGTTATGGAAAGTGATGGTGCAGGGGGTGAGGCTAGGGATATTACGCCCAAGGAGTTTAATGTGACGACTTTGGCTCAGGATTATGGTGGTGGTGCATTTTCTATTTGCGGTGATACTGTGGTTTTCTCTAACTATAAGGATCAGAGGCTGTACAAGCAGTCAATTTCATCTAAAGGTTCGGTATTTAATGGTGGTTGACAAGGCTTGGAATTCGGACATGGTGCGATACTGACATTGTCTTTACTTTTGTGTATCAGATGCATTGCCGGTGCCAATTACTCCAGATTATGGAGGTCCGGATGTTTCATATGCTGATGGTGTTTTTGATATGCGCATGAATAGGTTCATCACTGTGATGGAAGGTAAGGTTAATTGTACTATGGAATGTGCTGTTTAATTATCATTGCAAAAGGCTTATTTCCATGAGTTTTTGTTTCTTCAATTCCTTAGATCGTCGTGAGAGTAGTTCTCAACCCAGTTACAACCATTGCAGCAGTTAGCCTCACAGATGACAGTGCTCAAGGTAAGGCTTACAATTATTTGCAGTTTATTTGTTCCATAATAAATTGTGTTGAGTTTTCATTGACGATGTTATCAGCATAAAAGGTTTGGAAATGTGGTATTTCTGTTACATCTATTATTCAGACAACCATATTACTTGCGAAAAATAGATTTGATAATCATATTACTTACTACTTTCATACAGAAACTAATAGTAATTAACTTCTAAAGTCAAAACTCAAAAACTGATTTACCAAATTTATCAGTACCTGAAGGGTCAGAATGATAATAAAGATATTTCGTTTCAGGCCCCTGAACTTCATTAAATATACAGGCAAGTAAACAATTGCTTTAAAGAAGAGACGCTAAATCAGTCGGAGAAATTTGATCGTCATCGCCGTTGAAGTTTTGTGATGTCACCTGATTCCGGCTAATGCCTCGATCCCCTGTGATTTTTGAGGTAGTTTTTTAATTTCATTTTATAATTTTGTTAGGGTTTAAGTGTCTGGATTTTAGGGATTGTTGTTGTTATAGTAATAATTTTTAACTGTGGCTCCGGAAGTATGCTACACAAGCTATGGCGTTAGATTTATGAATTAGGGTTTCATTTGTAAGATTCATGTGGATTTTCTGAGCCATTTATGTGAGTGTTATCTTTGACTGGATGATCAAAGAGAGTTGCATCTTTTAGGAAAAATGTTTGAGCTTGATTTCTATGTATTTAATTTAGTTTATTTATTTGTCACTCAGCGGCTTGGTTTGAAATAACTGAAACATCCCATTTTCCGTATGCCTTTGATAGCTCCTATATAGTTTACTCGATTTTTTTGAGATATTGTTACCAATTTTAGCATTCTGCCTGAAAAGGTAGAGGGAGTAGTTTTAATCTTTAATGTCTCTGAGCCATTTTAGTTCGTAGATTATATGTTTCTTATTTTGGGCATAATACATACAAGCTAATTATATGTTTCTTTTTTATAATGTCTCATAACAGTTCACTAATTTATAATGGAAATTTGTAACGGAGGGGAAGTCCAGAATATTACACCTTGGAAGAACATAACTACATGGGGTAATGCTATAACTGGCGTGGACCAAAGGTTTGATTGTTTCAAAGAATTTCGAGATGCACTGCAGAAATACTCAGTTGCCCACGGATTCGCATGTCTATAAGAAAAAGGAAAGCAGGCGTGTGACTGTTGTATGCAAGTCCAAAGGTTGCCCTTGGCGTATATGTGCATCTAAGTTGCCCACCACATATTTGATATGCATTAAAAAAACAAACAAATGTCGTACAAACTTCGAAATCGGCATGTCATCATTACCCCAACATGTATTTATTGCATCAGTTTATAACGGGTAATAATTACAATATATATATCAACTGCTCATAATGCCATCAAAATCTGTATATTTTCAAACGCTTACGCACAGTCTGGACTGTGCAGCGAGTACTAGTTAAATTTATCATCCAATAGATTTCTATTTTATGCTTAATCAATTCAAAGAAATGGGAAAATATGTGCAACACAACAATATATTATGTGCTAGAGTTATGGACAAAAGGATGTTAGTATTGAAATAATCTACTATTTCTTTAATTATTAATATAATAATTTGTTTAAAAAAAGAAGCATTTATTCTAAAATATGTGTCATTCCTATCAAGTACTCCATAGAATCAAGAGCTAGTTATTCAATGGTGATTTCTGCCTATCAGTGATGGTAGTCAATAAAGCTATTATCCCGTCTAGGTATGCACAACCGGTCCGGACCGGTGGATCGTAAAATTTCAAAAATAAGGACAGTGGACCGGACCGGACCGTTACGGACCGGTCTAATTACGGTCCGGTCCGGGTTTGGACCGTAAACCCGTAATTCCTATTATTATTTAATTTTAAATTAAAAAAATTAATTCATATTTGTGCATCCCTAATCCCGTCGAATAAACATAATTCTACTTGAAATTTTGTTTAATGTTTTTTTGGGGAGGGGTGAAATAAACAGGAGTTGCGATCGTTTTAAAATATAACAAAACTCAAATTTCTGAAAGATGTTCGCCCGTCAAAACGTATGGATAGATGATAAAAACAATATGGATGATACAATGGAAAATGGTAACAAAATTGTATAAATCTTATATTGATTGATAACAGATGTTAATTGAATATAGATGAAATTGATGGGTCTACTCATAATTAGTGAGAAAATAGCAAATGGGCCTACTCATTTTGTATAATTTTTTATCATTCCATAGTTTTTCATAAAAAATTTCTTCTCATGGTAGAATTTGAGAATTTATCACGAGAATCGATCAATTTTAACTTGTCACTTGTACTGTTTCATAACTTTCTACTTTTCGTATTTAGATATTATAATGATTATATCTTAAAAATAAAAAAATTGATTTTTTTAAATATACTATTTAACTTAACTCTTTTAATTCTACAAATGGGCATCTATTTTGATATATTTTGATGTATATTTGAATAATTGTATTTGTTAGTTGATGGATTGGAGGAGAAAATGATGATTTTTTCTTGTGTAACATGGCAAAATATCTATAATCTTTTTTATCATGAATCATGATTTGATTAGAGATAAAATTGAAGAGGGATATGAAAGATAGTTTTTTAGCAAGGTGGATGCTCTTATCTTAACTTAATTGATAATCAAACAACATAGAGCTAGTAGTATCACGCGATTTAGTGTGAGCTTGAACAAAAGTACCCCTTTGTACCATTATTAATACGTCTTACTTTTTGGGTGTTTCAAAATTATTTTCCTATTTCTAAAATTTTCCATAAATATCTTTAATTTCTGACTTCGAGGTCGAGGTGTATAGTTTTATTCAATTGGGAGTTGAAATTTTATCAAATTTCGTTAGATTATTCATTAATTAGAATACATTGGAGGCGACAAATTACAAACGAGAAAGGTCTGAAATGGTTTTCATTTAAAAGCGTTATTCCCGTAACAGTTTAGAATTCTTTAAAAATTGAAGTTCTGTCTCATTGTTTGTGCTAATTGTAGAAATTATTTATGATTGATATATTGTCCGAATAGCATTGTTAAATTTTAAGGCAAGCATTTACGTACTCTTATTTAATGTTGTCATGCTGCCACGTTTAGGTCCTCTATCCAACATCTAATTCTGCCTCGCGTGTTTGCCATCCTAGATGTTGAGAATTGAGATCTTCCAAAAGGTTGATGACTTGACACTAATTTGGGTTTCACTGAATAATTAACATATATGACATTCCCATATACGAGTAAGGATTTTGGTCGTACACAATACTATAGCTCAACAAATGTCAAATATAATAGTGTTTATAATACATGCTCATGCAGGAATCTCACCTACGTACACAAACAGTCCAACACCTCTGATTAAATGTAAGACTGTAAGAGAGAATTTTTTAAATCAAGAGCATGCTTTTTCCTAACCATAAGTCAATTGAAGTTGGTTTCGTTTAAATTATTAGACTTGGCCTCATTATGGTCTGCTTAAAACCGCTGATCATCCTCTTGCATCTCTCAATGATCAGGATGGATGAAGCGGAGACGAGTAACAAGGGTCACGAACCTCTACTACAATTGTCTGAAAGAGGTGACAATGAACCCATAACCGGAGTCAAGGACTTTCTACATCATCTCAAATCCGAATCAAAAAGGCTATGGGTACTTGCCGCCCCAGCAATATTAACCTTCTTCTTTCGGTACTCTCTTGGAGCTGTTACCCAAATCTTCCTTGGCCAAGTTGGGACTTTAGCTCTCGCTGCATTTTCCATCCAAAACTCAGTCATTGCAGGATTTTGCTTCGGTATCATGGTAGTAACTCAATAAAAGTTATTTCATCTTAAATTTTTTTAAACGGCATTATTCTCTCATATTAGTTTGCAGTGATAGGTTGGAAACTCTGAGCAACCATATTCTTTCTTTTGAATTTAATTTGATGACATTTAGCTCGGCATGGGAAGTGCACTAGAAACACTATGCGGCCAGGCTTTTGGCGCAGGCCAAATAGAAATGCTTGGAGTCTACCTCCAACGCTCATGGATCATACTGACCTCAACAGCAATTGTCCTTCTCCCTCTCTACTTATTTGCAACTCCTTTCCTTAAACTAATTGGCCAAACCACTGAAATTTCCGATGCAGCTGGCACTTTTGCCCTCTACATGATCCCTCAACTCTTTGCTTACGCTATCAACTTCCCCATCACTAGATTTCTTCAAGCCCAAAGGAAGATGAATGTGATCGCTGCCATAACTGGGGTAGCTCTACTCATGCATACAATTTTGAGTTGGACTTTAATCATAAAATTCAATTGGGGTGTAGTTGGGGCAGCGGTAGTGCTCAACTTTTCTTGGGTGTTCATTGTGGCGGCCCAGTTGACATATATGTTGTCTGGAACCTGTGGAAGAGCGTGGTCTGGGTTCTCATCCAAGGCGTTCAACGATATTTGGGCCTTTGTCAGGCTCTCATTAGCTTCAGCCATCATGCTGTGGTAAACTTAGAACACACACTCTCTCTCCCCTCAACTATATATCTAACCCTTTGAATGGTTGATGAGACTTGTTAGCTGGTTGAAAATTGATTGCAGTTTAGAGGTTTGGTACTTCATGGTACTAATACTTTTTGCTGGCTATCTGAAGGATGCACAAGTGTCTGTGGATGCATTGTCTATATGGTAAATGTCCTGTAGGGTTTTAACATAGTAGTTATACCTGCTTATTGTCTTTTATTTATTAATTTATGTCTTACTTTTGAATATGATCATCTCTCTATCTTTTTGCAGCATGAACATAATGGGGTGGGCAGTGATGGTAGCAATGGGATGTAGTGCAGCTACTAGGTTCAGCTTAATCATTTTATCAGTGACTTAACAAATTAAACATGTCCCGATAGTCATATTGATAAAGATGTAATTATAAATGTAGATCAATGGTGTATTTTCGTACCAATTAAAAACTAGGTTTAGCTCTGCCACTTTAACATATATTTAACTGTTGAAGCACTGTGCAGTGTTCTTGGGATGGCATCTGTAGATAAACATGACATTTACCTGGGGCTTCCAATGGTTATTGGGGCAAGGAAAACGGATGTGTTCAGGATTATAGAGGAGAAGGCTTCGGGAAGGGTGCTGGGTTGGAGCTCAAATCTGTTGTCCCTTGCTGGAAGAGAGGTATTAATTAAGTCAGTCCTAAATGCAATGCCCCAGTATGCGATGACTTGCTACAAACTGCCGTTGTCATTGTGTGATAGGTTGCAAAAAATGGCAGTTAGATTTTGGTGGGCAGGAGCTAAGAATAGTCGGTCAATCCATTGGGTTAATCGCAATATTCTGGTAGAGGAAAAAGTTAAGGGAGGAATGGGCTTTCGGGATTTAAAAGTTCTCAATGATGCCTTCCTAGTCAAGCAAGCTTGGAGACTATTAGCGCATCCTGAATTGCTCCTGAGCAGAGTGATGAAAGGTCGATACTATTCTCGATGCGGAGTTCTGGAGGCGCGGATAGGGTCGCGGCCGTCGCACGCATGGCGGGGAATTTGTATGGTTAAGCACTGGCTAGAGGCTGGAGTGGGTGGCTGGAATGGAGAATCAGTTCCTCAATGGCAGTTAGAGGATTCGGGGGCGTTCTCGATCAAAAGTATTTATCAATTTATGATGTATCGGACGAGACAAGACCAGATGGACTATGGGGAGCAATCGGATGGAAGCCGTATGCATATGTTCTGGAGAAAGGTGTGGAGATCTAATGTCCTCAACAGAGTTAAGATCATGGTGTGGCGGCTGTATTATGATGCTCTTCCGGATGCGGTAAACCTGCAGAGGCGTGGTTGTAATGTCAATCAACAGTGTGGATTCTGTGGTTTTGAAGGGGAAAATATCTTACATAGTATCCGGGACTGTTGGAGAGCTAGGGCGCTGTGGAGCAGAGTTTTATCTGAAGCAGATTGGGTGGAGGGAAGGACAGAAAAGCCAGGGGACTGGCTTTATAGATGTGCTACGAATTATGATAACACGGTGTTTCGGAAGATCATGGTGGGAGTATGGGTGTTGTGGACTGGTAGGAATGCGCTGCTTTATGATCACAAGGAATGGTCGGTGGAGGAGATGGTCTCGAAGGTGAAGTCAACAATTTATCAGGCGGATATGTATTTGGGAAGAAAGCTGGTGGTTATGTCTCCTGATTCTCTGTTTTCGATAAGGGATAGAGAAAATGATTGTGTGTTTTGTGATGCCTCTTGGAGCCGGTCAGGGAGGGGTGCGGGGCTGGCTGCGGTATTAATGAGCAATGGCGTTACGCAGGCTGTTAATTTTAAATGGGTAGAGAAGGACGGTGGGGGGAGTGAGCTGGAAGGTGCTGCTGTCTGGTTGGGTATGCAGATGGCATCAAAGCTTCATTTGACGAGGGGAGTGATAGTGTCGGACTCGCTGACAGTGGTTCAGGCTCTTGGGCTGGGTTTTGTTCATCAAGGGGGCAGGACTACTTGGCTGGAGAATTGTCTGAGTTTCTTAGATGAGAATCGGGGCTGGTCGGTGAAGCATTTGATGAGGGAAGAGAATATGCGTGCTGACGCTATTGCCAACTATGCTAGAGTTTCCGAAGCGGAATGGCTTGATCCATGGGCAGTCCCGCGTAGCGTTGGGGCGCTGGTGATGTAGTGTGTTTCCTTTGGCGGGGGTCGGTTTGTTTTGTTTCTTTGTGCGGGTGCTGTGGTTGTTTGGCCGGGTTTCTTTGCCGGTTGTAATTGGTGTTTTTCATCAAAAAAAAAAAAAAAAAAAAAAAAAAAAACACTGTGCAGTGTTAGGGTTTCAAACGAGCTTGGGGCAGCTCATCCGAGGATGGCCAAGCTTGCTGTAGTGGCAGCCGTTGTGAGCACTGCCGCCTTGAGTTTTGTACTGTTTACGATCCTTATGGCTACCAAGGATGAGTACCCTTTATTGTTTACAACAAGTAGTGAAGTAAAGGAGGTTGTTTCCAACCTCACTCCCTTGCTAGCCACTTGTGTGGTTACCAACAGCATTCAGCCTGTACTTTCAGGTACATTAGAGATCCTAACGTCTAGTAGTAATGTAACTCACAAGAGACTCTGATGCTTGAGATGTTTGTTGTCTTCAGGCGTTGCAGTTGGAGCAGGTTGGCAATCCCTTATAGCGTACGTGAATGTTGCTTGCTATTACCTACTTGGTCTTCCATTGGGGCTTGTTATGGGTTACAAGCTAGACATGGGAGTTGAGGTACCAATATTATATATCCTTTCTGAGTATTGAAGCGGAGGTAAATTACTAAGCCTAGAGATGTGGTTCTGAAGGGTATTTGGCTGGGAATGATGTGTGGGACAATTGTGCAAACATTTGTCTTATTCGGCTTAATCTATAGAACAAATTGGAGTACAGAGGTATCTTTTTATCATATCACACACTTCTATATTCATCTTCACCCTTACTTTTTGCGGAAAAAACATTGAACCTGCTATATTTTGCAGGCTTCTCTGGCCACAGAACGCGTAAAAAAGTGGGGAGGAAGCACTGTGGAAACCTCAGCAGCTGATGAAATTGTTGAAGCTTGAAGAACCAACAACATTCTTCAGCCAAGACTCGTGAGAGCGCCTTCGTCATAAATGCCAAGCTTTTGTGTGTCTCGTAGTAAAAAGTAACTTTAATAATGGTTCGACTTAGAGAACAAAATGAGTTGGAAGGAAAATAGCACTGCTTGCTGCTTCGAATATCACTGATATACTGAGAGTTATGGCGTGTTTTATGTTTATGAATATTTAAATCCGGCCACTACGATTTCTCTCACGTACTTTCCACGAAAACATTTTCGAATTTGGACCACATTTCCTATTTTATTGAAAATAACTAGATAAAAAAACTTTTAAAAAATAAAATGTTTGGATCCCGTGCAACGTGCTAGCCATCATTTTTAAATAGTTGAACCCTAAATCTTAAACCCCAAACCCTATACTCTATACCCAGTGGCGGATCCAGGATTTTTCTTCATCGGGGGCAAGAGTTAAAAAATATTTCTTTTAATAATGATAAATTTCTTTAAACGACATTTAATTAAGAATATTCTTATCAAGGATTAAGTTGATGTATAAACAAGTTTTTGTGAAACAATCGTTGATTTTTATTCATCCAACGGTCGATGTTTATAACCGACATTTTCAACTGCCTAATTCAACCACTTATTTTAATTCAAAATTAATTTAATCTTAACCTTTAGATCAATCAAAACCAATGATTAAGATGATGTTTTCATTCTTACAAAACTTTAGTGTCTCCTAAGATCCAAACTCTCTTAAAAATGCATTAAAACTCAAAATTATGAATCTCCCTATATATAAAACGTAAGGGAGTGAATTGACGGTTTCATTTTGAAGCCACAATTCACTTCCCTTAAATACCCTTCGAACAATCATTATTTACATAAATATATTTCTTACATTAATATTAACAATAACATAATATAATTTACCCTAAATGCACATATGTGCATAAGATAACTAGTACGGAGTAAAACTAAAGTGTTAAGAATTGTATACTAATTCTATACTCGGCATCTTTTTTAAAGATAAGACTAGATTTTACAACTCAGTTATAAATAAAAAATATAAGAGAAATCAGCACTTAGTTTATAAATTTAATGATTTTTTAATCTGAAAAATGAATAAAACAAATTATTAAATGAATATGTATTCTTTTTAGATTTCTCTTACCAACATAATTATAATAATCTTATATTTATATAATAAATTATGCTAATTTCATATATATGTGATAACTAATATAGAAAAACCATTGGGGGCACCGGCCCCACCCCTTTTCAAGGTGGTTCCGCCCCTGTCTATACCCTAAACCCTAACCCCCTAACCCTAAACCTTAGACACTACACTCTAAACCCTACACCATAAAGCTTAAACCACTTTTAATGCATTTTTGAATATCATAAAGTTTAGCAATGCATAATTTAATGCACTTTTGAAGTTTCTAGTAATGCATTTTTATATCCATTAATTTACATTTTAAGTAGTAATTTATATCAATTAAAAATTGTAATGCGCTATAAAATAAATCACTTATGAGCTATATTAATTGGAAATGACAAGTGTATACTTCGGTTAAGCAATATCAGATCACGTCTCATTGAAATAGAGTAAATTGAAATGTGCTTGTGTCATTAGGTACATGTATGTATAATTGTTAGTCACTACCTACTTTTATACCTCTTGCAACATCGAAAAATTGGTGTTGCATAGGTGTATGTTGCATAAGTTCCTCGCGACATTTAAGTTGACATTGCATTAGAGGACACGTTGTCTTAGATCACTTTCGCAACATACACTAACGCAACATCTAAACATATGTTGAATAACTTAAAACGATGTGCTAATGCAACATACAATTACGCAACATCAAAATGTATGTTGCATTACATGGAACAGGGAAAGCTTGTTGACTTTTCAACGTCGTTTGAAAGTAAATAGTACGAATGGTTTATGATGGTTGGTGAGGGGTTGTTTGTTCTCGTTCGGTTATGCAACATACTTATGCTATGTATGTTGCAAAAGTATGTAAGGGGGAAATTTTCATGAAATTGGGAGTGAAAATGAGGGAATGAAATGTCAAGAATAAAAAATTATTGAAAGGGGAAATTTTCATGAAATAAAAAGAGGGAGTGAAAATAAGGAGAAAAATTAAAGAAGAAAAATTAGGAGGGAAAATAAGGAGGGAAAATGTAATGATTAAAAAATGAGAAGAGTGGTAAAATAAAGTGAAGAGTGGGAATAAGAGTGGGAAAAATGAAGAGGGTTTAGAGTTTGAGTTTTAGATTAAGATTTTGAGTTAACAAAACATAATCAATAATTTTTTTATATGTATATGCATTAATCAAGTGTTACAATGAAAACTTATGCTTTTAGTTTGAAATTCTTGTTTGATATGATTTCATGAAGTGACGAATATGATATGATCATTTGAATACATCATTCTCTATTGAATGTCCAATTATTAGTGAACATATACAAGTTTGTTATTTTTGACATTTCAACATGAGGTATCTGATTGTGCATGACCTCAATATATATGTATGACTATTCAAACGTTATAATCCTTGTGTATTATGATTACTTAAACTTTCGGCTTTATTATGATTACTTAAACTTTTGGCAAATTCGGTCGTTTACTATTTTATTTCGAATTTTTAGTATTTTTCCATTATTTTCGAATATTTTATTATTTTTGTTTTACGGTTTTGGTCATTTTCAAATGATAGCTGATCATATATGTGTGTTAGATCATTTTACTTGTGTTTGAGATTTGATGATCATGGCTACCATTGGTTGTGTTTGTGTGTTAGATCATTTTACTTGTGTTGAGATTTGATGATCATGACTACCATTAGTTGTGTATATATGTGTGTTGGATCATTTTAATATGGTTTTAAATTTGATGATCATGGCTACCATTTGTGTATGTGTGTTGGATCATTTTAGCCACGTGTTTGACATTTGATGATCATAACCATTAGTTGTGTATGTGTGTTGGATCATTTTACTTGTGTTTGAGATTTGATGATCATGGCTACCATTAGTTGTGTATATATGTGTGTTAGATCATTTTAATATGGTGTTTGAGATCCTACTATGATGTTTGGTACATGTTGTGTGTAAGAATTTAGTGATTTATGGGTGTTTTGCATGTTGTTTTTGTTAGGGGTTACGTTCTGCATTTTTGCTAAGGGTTCAGGGGTTTCAAAATGCTAAGGGTTAGGGGTTATGAAGTGTTGTGAAGGGTTGAGATTTGATTTGGGATTATTAAAGGGTGCAGATTATAATCTGTGTGATATCTAATTAACCAATAAGATGAAGCCACGTGTTACGAGATACCTAAGTCTGTGAAACCCTAACCAGACCTAACATTTAGTTCCTCTCTCATTCACAGCCGCGCCGCTTCGACGAATTTGACGAACGAAGGAATCGTCTTGTCATGTCTCCCCGCAAGAATCCGACTGCCAAGCCACCACCTAAGGCGAATCTGAGCGATGTTCAGTGAGTTCTGTCTTTGGATTTTGGAGTCGTGTGGTGGGGATTGCGGAAGCAAGGATGTGAAGGTTGATGTCGTGACCGTAGGCGTTCCGATTCTGACGGCGCTGTTTCCTTGTCGAAGTAGAAAATCGACGGTCAAATGTTTCTCGCCTGCTTCAGGTAACTGTTAGGTCTGGTGCTTTCGCCTGCTTCAGGTAACTGTTAGATCGACGGCGCTGTTGTGAAGGTTCCGATGAATTTTGATATGTTCATATTTCCTGGAGGATCAAGGTTCCAAACGCTCTTTAATTAGAGGCGATTAGTTATTATATGTTCTCTATCCTAATAACTTAGGGCCTTAAATTCATTGCTTGGTTGCAGGGGAAAGCATTATCTCTCCTGGATCGAAGTCTGGATTTATCCCAGATCTGCAGATCGGCATCCAGAGCCGCCAGTCTATCCTCTCAGGTTCTAAGCGCCCCACTCTCTTCTCTGGTAATCAATTGTTTCATTTCTTGATGAAAGATTCGATTTTTCTTACAGAATCAGATTGGTGAATTTCGATACTTAAATGGTTTTTTGATTGATCTGTTAGAATTGCCACTTTGTTGATGAGAATTTACTGGAAAATTTTCATTTGATTTCATAGTGAGTTAGTTGGGTTTTTAAGTTACGTTATTGAAAAAGGATGTTAATATATTCAAAAATGTGCAGTTGGGATTAGTTAAACTGTGAACTGATGAGATGTGTTATGTAGTGTGCAGAGGGAAAAGGTGCAGTTGCTGCTGCTGTGGGAGCCAAGACACTGAGAGATAATGTGCCGACCTTAGCTTCGTTTTATGGAAGGAATGGATCAGGGAATGCTTTGGCGACTAATGAAGATAAGGGAGTTTGCAAACTGATGAGGATGAGGCTGATAGTAGCCTTGAAATACAATTTGATTTGTAGGAGTGGTTTTATTAAATGTGATGATTTTGTTCTTGTAATTATAGCTCATGACTCATGTAACCTTAAATTTGGGCAATTTTTAAATTATATTTAATGTAAAGCATATTTAAATCTAATTTTGTTTGTGTGAATAATAGTTAAAAGGTAAAAATAAATTTAATTTGGGCAATTTATTTCATTCGGTATTTACTTATGCAACATATCTCACGTTGCGTTAAAATAAACAATGCACTGAGAGAATCGTGTTGCGAAAGGTAAAACGTTTATGCAACGTAGTCTAATGTAACAACATAACGTTGCAAAAGTGGTTAAAGCTTATGCAACATACTCTAGATGAATGTCGCACGGCTTATGCGACACGTCCTATGCAACATTATCTTTTGCAACAAGCTGTATGTTGCACGAAGCTTACGCAACACACACTTGCATGTTGCGTAGTGTTAAAAAGTACGTAGTGAGTCGCATTAGATCATATTTTCATAATAAGACTTATCTAATGCATGTACATATAGATAGTTTATATTCAAATGGGAAAAGATCAAGAACGACACATATATTTGCGTGATACAATGAGACTTAATCTCAGCCGTTGATTAATAATAATCAAATAGATGAGATTTACCGTCAAATCCAACCGCTCGTGTATTTCGCAAACTCAACCGCCCATCTTAATCAAAACTCAACTTTAATCTCAATCGTCAGATTAATCAAATCAACGGTTGAATTTTTGTCCTTCTGTCTCATAAATATTTAATGTCATCTTAGAACTTAGCTCATAATCAAATAATGATCAAGTTAGATGCCAACTCTAATTCCTAAATTCAAATCCTAAACCCTCTTCATTTTTCATTCACTTTTATTTTTCACTCTTTTCATTTTTATTCATTATCATTTCCTAATTTCCTCCTCTTTTTCCCTCCTCTTTTGCAGTCCTCATTTTCACTCTCTTTCTTATTCCATGAAAATTCAATATTACCCAATTTTTTATTCTTATCACATCTCCTTCCTCATGTTCACTCCTCCTAGTTTCACTTCACATAATGTTTACAAACTTTTGCAACATACAAAGCCTAGGATTTTTGTGTTATGCCCAAAAAATAACACACCTCTCCAACCATTATAAACCACTTGTACGGGTTTTTTCAAGTGACCGTTGAAAAGTCAAACAATTTTTTTTGTATTTATTTGCGCAACATACATTTCAAAGTTGCTTGTATGTATGTTGCATTAGCTTTTCTCATACAACATATATTTATTGGTTGCATTACTGTATGTTCCAAAAGTGATCTAAGACAACACGTCATCTAATGCAACATGTACTTAAATGTTGCGACAAGCTTATACAACATAATCGTTATGCAATATTAAAATCGCTATGTTGCAAAGTGATGAAAATGATGTACTTTGAATGTATTATTGGTAATATGTTGTTGTAGGCACATATTGTTGTTGTATTCTTGTATTTCTATCCTTGAGTTAGTAATTTGACATTTTTAACCTAGAAAATATTAATTTGAATAATGGTTGGCTAATTATTTTTCTATTACTCTTAATTTCTAGTAAAAGAATGTCTAATTTCACTTATGTGTCAGTCATTAAGGACAAGAATGTTGGAAAATAGTGACTGACAACTTACTACTTAAATATGGAGTAATCAATTACTAAGTAGTAAGTGGTTAGTAGCACTTACGCAACCATTTAAAATCTAGTACAAACAGTGATTTTTAGCTCGCATCACTGAATCCTTCAATGATTTCCGGATACGTCGTATAGTTTAACCTATATTCACGTGTGAATCTCAAATATTTCAGTAGCTTAACAATCGATTTCCTTAGTTCAGATCCTGGATTGCTCATATACCTTGCAAGTCTGCTTACAGTGTAGGCTATATCAGGTCTTATACTATTCAATAAGTACATTAGACTACATATCACTCTTGCATTTGTCAATTTGTTTATGCTTTCTCCTTTATTCTTAGACAAGTGTTGCCCAATGTCAATTGAAGTTTTGGATACATCAGAACTGTGTTTACCAAACTTGTCATGAATTTTATATTACGGTGTTGAAGTGTTGCTTCCTACAATGAGCATGTCATCAACATAAAGACACAAAATCATATAATCATGATCTGTATTCTTGATGTATACACATTTGTCGCACTCATTGATTAAGAAATCTTTTGACACCATTACACTATCAAATTTCTCATGTAATTTCTCTGGTGCTTGTTTTAGTCCATATAGAAATTTAATAATTCTACAAACCCTTTTCTCTTGCCTTGACACAATACAACCCTCGGGTTGTTCCATATATATTTCATCCTCTAATTCTCCATTTAGAAATGCAGTTTTAACATCCATCTGATTGATTTCTAAACTGCGTAGAGTTGTAATAGCAATTATCATTCGAATGGATGTCATTCTTGTGACTGGAGAATATGTATCAAAATAGTCTAGACCTTCCTATTGTCTATACCCTTTGACTACAAGTCTCGCCTTGTACTTATCAATCGTTCCATCCATTTTCATCTTCATGGTGATATCCACTTTGAACTAAGGGGTTTATTTCCATGAGGAAAATCAACTAACTTTCAAGTATGATTTTGCATAATTGAGTCAATTTCACTTCTTATGCCTCTTTCTATAAAGAATCTTTTGCTGAACTTACCGCTTCTTTGAAAGTTCGAGATTAGCCTCAAGCATGTGAGTTAAGAAATCTAAACTAAATGACTTCTCAACCCTAAAATGCTTACTTCTTCTCAA
This sequence comes from Sedum album, assembly GCA_006409495.1. Classification (NCBI taxonomy): domain Eukaryota; kingdom Viridiplantae; phylum Streptophyta; class Magnoliopsida; order Saxifragales; family Crassulaceae; genus Sedum; species Sedum album. The sequence goes on along the minus strand of QZGG01002111.1, from coordinate 25,124 downwards.
TGCATTTTTAAATTCCATAATTGAATTTTTATGGATATCAGGTTTTTTTGATTCATTCATTAAAAATCTGTACGGTGTACTATTTTGCGCGTAACCATTGAAAACACAGTCAATGATTTTGGTCCTATTCTCATTTGTTTTGGAATAGGTGCTAATACCTTTGCAAGGCATCCCCACTCTCGACTCTCGCAAGTGTTTATAAGACGGTTTATTTTCTTTGAAAAATTCATAAGAGGTTTTGTCATCATGCTTACGGAGCACCCTATTTAAAAGGTAATTTGCTGATAAGATGGCTTCCTCCCACATTGACTAGGATAATCCAGAGCTTAAAAATATTGCCGTCATGAATAATATTGTGTTGTGCGCAAAACGCCCCAAACGATTCTACATATTCACCACCGCAATCTCTTACTCTTTTGATTTTCTTGTTGAGCTGATTTTCAACTTCAAGTTTATAGATGACAAATTTTTTAATTGCCTCATCTTTGCTTTTGAGCAAATAGATACAACAATATTTTGTACTATCATCATTTAAAGTCCAAAACATTTATTGCCACCTCCAGTTGGCATGAATTTTAGATCACATAAATCAATATGTATCAATTCAACTGGTTCAGTCTTTCTTTCAATTGAATGAAATGATGTCCTTGTTAGTTTTCCTTCAACACAAGTCTCCCACTTATGTTTAGAATCAATTTGAAATTTTGATATTTATTCGAAATTCATCAAATTTTTAATTGATTCATTGTTAACATGTCCTAATCTTTCATGCCATAAAGTACAGGACTCAAGCAAATAAACAGAAGAACCATTGACTTGATAAATACATTCAACTTCCATAAGCTATTTTAATTTTCACAAAGCCTTTCCCAACAAACATGCCATTCTTGGAAAGGACCACCTTCTGGGACCGGAAAGTCATCTCGAACCCATGGGTATCCAGCTAGAAACAGATTCTTCTCCACATCAAGTACAAACTAGACATCATTCAGCTTTCATTTCTTTCCACTAGTAAACTTGAGAAATACAGTGCTCTTACCTACCACTTCAGAAGTAGTTGAATTACCCATATACACCTTTTCTCCTGCTTTAGTCTTATCCATGACCAAGAAGGTGCTCTCAGTTAAGCAAATGTGTCGAGTAGATCCAGTGACCAACCACCACTCTTGTTCTTTTGAGTCCACCAAGTTTAACTCAGAAATCACAGCCACAAGGAGGTCTTCATCTGCTACGACAAGATTCACTTACTTTATCTTCTTTGGGATTGGCACTCATACGATTTTTGATCTTCTTTGTCACAATTGAAGCATTTCCCAGAAACTTGGGTTGCTGCTACTTATTTAAAGGTTTTCCCTTTGAAGCCAGCTTGTTCGGAGATTTCTTCTTTTTGAGCCTTCACCATGCTCCATAACATTAGCTTTCTCAGAAATCAATCTTGATCTTCTTTCTGAACCTCGGTTCTCTTTGTCAATTCGAAGCTTTATAATACCTCAAGACTTTAGCTCCTTCTGTTTGTGCTTGAGATAGTACTTGAAGTCGTTCCAACTTAGAGGTAGCTTCTATATCAAAGAGGCAACCTGAAAAGACTCGCTGATCTCCATCCGCTCAGCGTAGATTTCATTGAGAATCAACTACAACTCTTGCATCTGACCAATGACTATCTTGTAATCTACCATCTTAAACTCATGGAATTTACCCACAATATGCTTCTTAGAGCCAGGATCCTCGGCTTTGTATTTGTGGACCAAAGACTCCCATAATTCCTTAGCCGATTGTTTAGTAATGTACACATTATACAATGCATCGCTAAGGCCGTTCATGACATAATTTCAGCACAAATAGTCAAAATTTTCCATGCATCATACGCCATGTGCCTCTGGAAATCAGTCTTACAATGCATCATATGCTAAGAGTAGGAGGATTCTCAATCAAGTACCGAGCTATTCCCAGACTGGTCAGATAGAAGAGCATCTTCTGTTGCCATCTCTTGAAATTCAAACCATTGACCTTCTCCAATTTTTCTGCCGACATCACTGGAAGTGGCACTCGTGCCAAAGTCCAACTTAGAATATGATCCGCAGATCCACCCCTGACCGTACCTATATCAGGGTAAAACTCATGCAATACAACTTGAGGTGTGACAAAAGCAAGATTCACATGTCCACTTCCTGTCCCCCGCGACAGGAGTAGGGTGTACTCCCCTTGCTGCAATAGTGACTGTTGGATCCACTCCAACAGCCACATCGGTAAGAGATTGTTGTGTCATAGAATCAACATCCATGTTTTCAGAACTCATGTCTACAACAAACTGATCAAGTTGGTAACTATAACCAATAGTATCACTCAACTTTTAAGGTTGTTGGAAAATAGTGACCGACAACTTACTGCTTGAAATCTACAGTAATCAAATAACTAAATTGTAACTAGTTAGTAGCACTTACACAATGCTTTACAATCTAATTACAAACAATTATTAGATAATTAATCAAACAAAGGGATGTACTTTATTGAATGCAACAGGTAGCAATACACGGCAATCGAGACAAGTCACAAAACAGGCACAGTGATCGAACACACCTATTGATATAAATAAGCTAAAGTTAACTTCACATCAACTAAACATAGGGATTGACATTTGGCCTAGGGCGTAAGCCCAATCTGTTAAAGCTCATTGAAAGCTCATCTAAAGCCCAACCCTGTAATGCATCGAATGGGTTTGGGTTTCATTCCGAGGCCTTAGGCCCGGCCCACCAGCCCGTCCCCGGCCTGCAAGCCCATTCGAAGCCCGACATAAATTACAGATATATTTTAATATAATTAATATTTAGAGCATATGTTTCTATCCAAATATGGCATTTTTTATTTATATTTAATTATTTTAAATTATACACTCTATTTCTCATCTTTTTTTTCATTTCATAATTGTATACTATCTAATGTGTAGATAAAAATTATAAAAGAGAGATTCTAGGAGGACATTTACTTTACGTGAAATATTAAGACAATCTGAATCGTTGATTTGATTAATTTAACGGTTGAGATTAAACTTAATTTTTATTAAAGTTAGCGGTTGGATTTGCAAAAAATACGGGGCGGTTGTATTTGGACATTTTTTACTTTAAATCTCATCCGCTGGATCATTAGAAATCAACGATTGATATTATATCCTACGATCTCACAAATATTTGTGCGTCCTTCTAGATCTTTTCCCTTATAAAAGATATCAAATAAATTTTATGCATTTTTATTAATTTTTACTATTAAAAAGTAATTTTTAATTACGAATGTGATTTTTTTAATTAAATTACTATCAGTTTGGGCTTGTGGGCCGGAACTCGGGTTTCACGATTTTTACGAAATCCGGCCGGGCCAAATTATGGTGATGGGCCACGAATATAGGGTCGGGCTCGAGCTTTGATTTTTATGTCGTGCCAGGCTAGCCCGGACCGAATGTCAATGCCTGACTAAACAAGTAAACAATGACAAATCATACAACTGACAGTTTGATTAATTCAAACTAATTTACACAGAAGATAAACAATAGATGCAATTATACAGAAGTAAACAACATATGCAATTACACAGAAGATAAACAATAGATGCAATTACACAGAAGATAAACAATAGACACGAAACCAGACTGGTTTTGAACGAAACAAAGTCAAGGCACACTAGCGCTCTCTTAAAGGTGGATTCCCTTTCCACGGGTGCCAGATTCACCGGCAACACCTTCACTGGATACAACGATTGATGAGTGTAGGCTTATGCACCTTAATTAAGCTCACTCACGACTTCGACTATCAATACAAACGCACACCACATCAACATCCGCCACTTACTGTGCTAAGAGACCCGGAATCTGAAGTATACTCAACATAAATCTCAACGCACATCTGAAAAAATTAACATTGACACCCTCATCGATAAAAAAAGAGCAAGCTTTCCTATTAATAGTGCAAGCAGATTGAAATACTTTGCTGTATAAACAATAGTCTTACGATTTAAAATAGTAGGTCGTAACAGTAGAACAGTACTGATATGTTCTGTCACATACTCCTCAACCTCTCCCTCAACATCACCATAGTCATCATAAATAGGATCATGAATACCAAAAATCTTATCAATCTTATCATCATTGTATGTATCGTAAATAGAGATACCTGAACATAGACAATATCAACTTTGTCATCACCATAATCATCATCTATGGTTTCTCCGAGACAGAAAAAACTTGCTCTCAACTTCAATATAATCCACATCATCACCATACTCATCATATATGGGTTCTCCGAATTTGAAAACAATATCACTATCATTATCATCATCATAATAATCATGTCGCCCAAAAAATCATTCGATAGGGCACTATTATTCTCCACCGTCTCCTAAAGATGGGTAAGATACTCAATATGCCTAGGCAGATCTGCGTTCTCACGTTATAAAACAAGGGACGTCTAGTCAGTGCCTCCGAACCATAAGAAGTCATCATGCACGACCAGTTGGAAACTGATACCAATCTGATGTAGTGCGGATGGGCAAACTAGGACGAATAAGTGTCAACAACTCGTTGATTCGCAGAATATCGAGAAGTTCACGGGATAGATAAATCAATAACTCGTTGATTCCGTAGAATACCAAGAAATTGACAAGCAAGATTCGTTGATTTCAAAAGAAATACCAAAAAACTTGACATAAAAAGCCCTAATATTGTTTATTCAATACCAAAAACTGTCCAACAAAACAATGAAAATAAGTTTATATAGGAAACAACATGAAACCCTAGAATAAAATAAATGCTAACTAAATTAAGTGACCCAAAGCCCACTTAATTGAGCCGCATCACCCCTGTTCTAGTGGATGATCATCAATGTGATCATGATCTAATGGAGGACTTTCCTCCTGATCTGAACCTACAGAAAAATATAGATAGATGGGCCTTGACCTAGGTCATGATCCTACGAAAACTTCTGAGAATCTGCAACCCTCTCAAACAAAACAGTTAGAAAACTATCAGTTGGTAAGGGACAAAGATAGAAGAATTCCCAAGCCTTACCCTAGGTATCCTAGACAACCAGGGTTGTCAATAGCCGATTTAGTATACACTGCATTAATAGCTACCCATGACATAAAAACTATAGAACCTGAAACCTATAGGCAAGCAGTTAGTTGTAAGGAAAAATCTAAATGGGTGGAGGCTATGGAGGATGAGATGAATTCCTTAAGGGTAATTAAACATGGGAATTATACCTAAACCTAATGATCACAAATTTGTTGAGTGTAGGTGGCTATTTAAGGTTAAAGATGGGCAAACAGAAACTGATCCACCTAGGTATATGGCAAGATTAGTCGCTAAGGGTTACACTCAGCGTGAGGGAATAGATTATAACGAAATATTCTCACTTGTTGTGAAATATAAAACAATTAGGATTATGCTTGCTTTGACTATTTGTTTTCATTATGAACTTGAACAATTGGATGTTAAAATGGCTTTCTTGCATGGTGAATTAGATGAAAAAATTTATATGCGTCGGCTTGAGGGTTTTATTGATAAAAAATATCCTGATCATGTTTGTTTGTTAAGAAAATCATTGTATGTCCCCTAGACAATGGTATTTAAAATTTGACTCCTTTGTGATTAGTATTGGTTTTGTTAGAAGTAATTTCGATGCCTGCTTTTATTTCTCATTTGAAAGTGACTGCCCTGTGTATCTATTGTTGTATGTAGATGATTTGCTTATTATAAGTAAGAGTATGCCTAAAGTTCTTGATATGAAGAAAATGTTGAGTTTTGTTTTTATATGAAGGACTTAGGGCCAGCTAGAAATTTTTAGGTATGATCATTGATAGAGATAGAACTAAAAATGTTTTAAGATTGCATCAAAAACCTTATTTAGAGAAACTTGTGTCTAAGTTTGGAAACTTGAATTGCAAACTTGTTTCACTGCGTATAGCACCTGATTTTATTTTAAGTAGGGTTCAATGTCTACGACTGAATCTGAAATGATGGATATGGAGTGTATTCTGTATGCTAATGTTATAGGATCTGTGATGTACGCAATGGTTAGTACAAAGCCTGATCTTAGTTGTGCTATTTCTCTATTAAGTAGCTTTATGTCTAATCTAGGAAATGAGCATTGGACTGCTTTGAAATGTGTGGTTGCTTATATTGCAAGTACTGTTTATATTGGATTAAGATTTGGCAGATATGTGAATGTGCTGAGTTGATAGGCTATGTAGATACAGATTTTGCTAGTGATAGAGATACTAGGAAATCACATATTGCCTATGTCTTCACATTAGGTCATAATTGCATCTCTTGGAAGTCTCACCTTAAACCCTTAGTTGCATTATCCACTACAGAATCTGAATATATTTCCATACGTGATGCATGTATCGAGGTTGTGTGGTTGCAAGGTTTGATGAAAGAGGCTAGATTAATTGATAAGAGTGCTGTTATATTTATTGATAGCTAATCTGCGTTACAACTTAGTAAAAATCCGGTATATCACAAAAGAACAAAGCATGTAGCAGTAAGGTTTCGTAAGATTAGAGAGTTCATTAATTCTGGTGAATTATTTCTACAAAAAGTTCCTACTGCTGATAACCCAGCAGATATGGGAACAAAAATGTTTCTAACCTAAAGTTCAAGCATTGCTTGAGACTTTTACATGTCGAGTAACTGCAGGTACCGAGTGATGAAGAGATTATTCGATGGTTCACTAGACGAAGAGGAAGGTCCAGAACTCTCAAGGTATAGAGGAAGATGCTATGCAGCTGGAAGAAGGGAATGCTGCTAGAGTTGGATGGAATGTACTTAAGGAAGTTTTGAGTGTATCAAGGATGTTGAACTGGTAGTGTTCTGGCAACAACTTCAGTTGGAGGTTTGTGGGCTAAGTGAAGCTGCTGCCAGCCTAAATGAACCCCAAGTGACAGTTCAGGTTCAGCTCAGAGATGACGTGGACGGCTATTGATCAATTAGAGCAAGGCAGCGCCATCTGCGTGGTTTCATATCAGACCGTTGATTTGTTATTGGATCAAACAGTTGGAAGAAGTCCATATAAATTGAATAAGATAAGAGAGAAAGAGGTTGCATGAGTGAATTGCGAGAAGAGAAGTTGTAGGCTTTGTTGTGAGCTCTCAGCTGAGCATAGAATTATAGCCGTTTGTGGTGTCCTTAGTTTGAGAGTTCAAGAAAGTCTCAGCGGGTTGTTTGTTGAGCGATTTGGTTGTAATTGTATTGAACTTGCCGGAGAGCGCACCAGAGATCTAGTGAATTCATCGATCATCCGAGCTCAACGTGGAGTAAAGTGCATTTGCACATATAACCACGGTATATTCACTCTTGTTCTGTATTTACTATTATTTTTAGTTGCTTGAATTGTTTAGGCTTATTGATGAGTTTTGTCAACTTTAAGTTTAGGCAGGGATAAAACAGAGTAAGACTAGAACCTAACTGTGTGTTAAGAAAGTAGTTCTAGGACAGGAAAGAATTACTACACTAATTTTAAAGATTACCATAATGTTTTTCTCACTTCTTTTATTGATATTTCAGATAATTATCCGATAATAACACATCCTGATTTCGTTTCAAAGTAAAATGCTAGGGAAAAGAGGACTATTAACATATTTTTTTTTTTAATTATTAATATTTCATCGCTCAAAGAATGGACAAACCCCATACTCAAGGCAGATATGCACTCGGAAGGGCTTGAACCACCGACCTCTGAAACCAGAGACCGAGTTAACTCACGTGCATTCATATTGCTCTAATTTGAACACGTATCATTTCAATTTGAAAGAAATTTTTTTGATTTTAAAGTTGATGCTTCAGCCATATTGAAACTCTTAGCAAATCTCATATAAGTTTTACTATCAAATGATCATATAAATAGGTTTTAGCAACATATATGAGATGCATATTTAATTTCTTACGAATAGCTAGACTTATCAACTATCTAAATCTATTTTCATCTGTAACAATAGAATGTGTTGTTTCACAATAATTACTAGGCATGTAAGAAAATTCTTGTACAAGTTCAACTTTGTATTTAAATATTTTGTAAAAATGCTTATGCAACAAATACCTATTTACATCAATTGGGTCTCACTCAAATGTTTTTCTTTATAAGCGAGTCTAATTCAACTTGCACTATCTTTTTCATTTGTCCAATCCCAACAGTTCTTACATTCACTAATTAACGTGATTGGGGATCACAATTATTTTCATCAATTATATAACATTCTAAGATTCGATGAATGCATCATTGATATTACTCACTTTTCTTCCATATTATGTCGTAACTTCAATAATTAATTTTAAACTGTTGATCTTTTTTTCATTTTTATAGGAATATTTTTTCACATTTTAAAGTCACCTTTTTCTCTACCCTATTTATTTCAAAGAATTTTGTTAGTAGAATATAGTGACCTTCTACGCTTCAAGAGTATTTTAATTTTACGGTAACTTTATTTATAAATTTATTTCTGAAATTTTAACTCAAAACATTCCAAATAAGTATCCATAATGCAGGTAAATTTAAGTTCAATCTAGGAGAAATAAAATAGTTGAATGATATTAGGTGTTTGTTTTATTTAGTTAGATCCTACATTGAGTTTTAGTTAGAATTAATGTTCTCTTTAATATATAGTTAGTTTTTTCATTTAAATAAACAATCTTGTATTCAATAAAATTTGAGATTTATCTCTTTGATACTTGGTGAACTCCAGATATATTTACAGTAGGATTCCAGTTAACCTAATGGGTTAATTATAATTTTTTTGCTTTTGTCCATTTCTACTGTTTCCTCAAATTGTCCAGTCAAAGCCTTCAGATGTTGAACGTGTCCCGCTCTTTCTCACCATCATTGCTTTTTGCGTAAGTCAAGATGGGGGTCACCACCTCTTTTCCTAGTTACTCAAAACTAGAGATTGACATTATGTTTTCATATCTCGCCACGGTTAGGTATGTATTTGACAAATTTGTGGCGAAGCTTCTCGTTATTTCGTACTCGTGCGAAGTGTCAACCTCCACAGTTTCTATTCAATCATAAAAGTTAGTTGATCAGAACTTTGAACGGCTTTGATCAAGCCTCTCTAGAACATTGCTAACAACTCCACATTCTATATGTATTTTAATCAATAAACTACGATCAAATCATTCATTAGTAAACACATGTTAATTTCTTTTACTTAAGACGAGTTAGACGCATCTGACGCATCTTGGTCTGCGTCAAATACTTACATTAAAGGGTAGTGTGGCTACTCTAATGCGTGATGAAGCTCTCTCAAAAGATATGTGATGAGGCCACCGACCTTAATGTGCCGTCGTGCTAAAGCGGATAACATATTTATAATACGACACCGTGCTTGTCTCAAATCCCTTCACGATCGTTAAGTCACTCGCATTCGGCTTGTCATCTCCGTTCTTCCTAGTTGTGAACATTCAATCCATTGGCTTCAGCAGGTAGAATAAGTTTGGGTTCTTGATGTGCTTTAATGTCCTCACCCCAGACTCATAGTACCTTTCATATATAATTACCAACCATGTTAGGGTATGCATGTTCCCGTCGTTTAGGACATCATAATGGGGTGACTCTGGCAAACCAAAAATTGCTCTCAATTTCTCCATCGTGGAATGATATTGCTCACCCCTATGGCGGTACCCAAACCCCATATGCTCGTCCAAGCTGAATGATACTAGGAACTCTGAAGTGTTGTGTGCACATCGGTCTCAGGTACCATGTTGAGCATAGTCGGCCAACAAGCAACTAACCTCTCTCGTACTCAAAATGTGTTCTTCAGTCGCAAAAACAGCAAGAAGGAAGAGATGGAGCTGGTCGGCTGTGGATAGAGTTCCCAGGATTAGGGGATTGCATAAGAGCCTGATTGACGACTGGGGCGAGGCTTTTTGAGTCAGAAGGAGGCGATGGATGTCTAGTTGTTTACTGTTTTTCCTTTGTTTGTAGCTGGTTTGTGCTCTGTTTCCGGACAGTTGCTAATCAAAAAAAAAATTCTATGACATAGAATTTTCCTACTACCTTTGAATCACCTACATGTATCATAACATTTTCAAAAACACCTATGGTGTGTTCATTTCGCCGGAATGGAATGCATTTCGTGGGAATGGAATGATGAATTTGGACATAGTTTTATTTTAGATTCATTCTTTCATTCCATTTCAAGTGATTCCATTCCGGCGAAGTGAACACACCACTAGGGGTTTGGTGCGTGACTTATCCCCAATACTATGATTAATTTAGACAGTTTAAATGGTCCAACATTCAGTGATGAGTAAATTGAGATAGTCATCAAATTCAATGCAGAACCCAACTCAATTAGACAACTTGGAATTTTTAAATTACTGATACCACATGTGATCGTTAAAGTTTCAAGGTCTCTAGAGTTGTCCTCACCATTGAGATCATGTCGTGTAAAAAATATTCAATCAACAAACGTTCGAGCACTCCCAAGTCGTGGTAGTTGTTCTTTAATTGCTTAAAGCGTTCAAGGTGCTCGTATAGTGGCTCTCCTCATCTCTGCCTGATGCTCAAACTCCTTCCTGATAATCATGGCTTTGGAAGGCAGAAAGTACTTGTTCAGAAACCTGCTTTGCATCGGCTCCATAGCATAATGCAATATGCAGGTAATATCATTAACCATGCTCAAGCTTAATCAAGTAAAGAAAAAGGTAAAGCTTTTAATTTGTAAGTTTCAATTTCAACTCCATTAGATTTCACTGTAGAGCATATAACATGGAATTCCTTCAGATATTGTGTCGAATTCTCTTCTTCCAGTCCATCAAACTTTGTTAGTTGATGAACCACCCCACTCTAAGTATAATGCGATCTACTAAATATTCTGAATAATTTGAAAAATAATAAACATACTAAAAATAGTACTAGTGGTTGCGATTTAATTGCTAAATAATACGTAACCACTTAATTCATTGTTATCATTCATAATTTACCCTTTTAATTAATTTATTAATATTTTTAACATATGATCAGTATTTAAAATTAAATTGACCCTATATATAGTTCGTTTAATTTTTAAAATTAATGGTCACAATTACTTTTTACTTTACAAGAAATAAATACTTATCATCTTATCCATTATATTCTTTTAGAGTTGGGTTTTAGAGAGATGTAAATTTTATGAGACATAAAGACGTAATCTTGACCGTTGATTTGGTTAATTCGACGGTTAAGATTAAAATTGGTTTTTAATTAATTGAACTGTTGGGCAAGCGGTTGGTGATTGACGCCTTGACGGTTATCAATATCAACTATTGGATTGATAAAAATCAACGGTTGAGATCATGTTCTTCCGTCTTATTAAAGTATGTCCTCCTAGAATCATTCACCTACTTTTACGTGAGATATTATATCTTTTAATAATACATAAAAAATACTCAATATTATTTCATCGCCTCTGACACGGATAATCTTAAACAACTTCAATTTTAAATCCTTGATTACATGATTTCCTGGTTACGCGTCATTCAAACTCTAATCTTATAAACCAAGCTAAGCATGTGTTGTTGTGATCATCTTGACTGTGATTCACTATATCGTGCTAACAGTGATATGCAACTATTTAACTACTTCTGTGATCTGCAAATGGAACTCATTGGAGATCAGATAAATAAATGTTGTCCGCAGACTGCATGAAATTGACTACATGAAGTTAATGATGAACTCGGTAATACTAATAAATATTCACTTCAACTCCATCTTCGTTATGTACGCCATTTCATCAGATAGATGCATGCACCAGAGTCTCTATATATATGTTCATGCAAAGTAATACTCTAAACAGAGTAGGAATACCTTCTTCAAAGATATGAGGATTGACTGTTGCATGCAACTCCTCATTGTACTGTATGGCTTAGTCCTTGTTGGTACACTTTCTTGTCCAGTCCTCGCAGCTCGCCAATTGATAGAACAGCCGGAAGTTACTGTTGCGAAGCAGAACACGGAAAATTTAAGGGGAACGATGGATGGGACAAAGGAGAGTGTGCAAGAATTTAGTTTCCCATTTCCACCAATCCTTCCTCGACCACGGGTCGTGCCATTTCCACCCTTATTCCCATTCCCGTTAGCCCCACCTATTCCGAGATTCCGCTTTCCGTTGCCACCGCCTCTAGGAATTCCCCGATTACCATTGCCTCCTCCTTTCCGAATCCCGGGTGTTCCATCCATATTCCCTCCCTTTCCTTTTCTGACTCCTCCCCCTGCATGAAAGAGCTTAGTTATCCTTAAAGAGATCCTCGAAATGTCAGTTGCGTCACGTAGTTTCCGCAAAGGCCCTGCTTTCGAGAACTAATGTTTATGTTTCTACTTGTTGTGTATTATGAGTGGCAATAAATAAGTTCCTCACTTTCAGTAACTGCACCTCTGAGTTCTGATAAGCTTCTCAACCTTCACAATTTTTAAATACAATAAAGAAATTGGACAATGTCAGTGAAAGATTACCTTATACCAAGTATGCCTGACTCCATTAGAGTGTATCCCTTGAGGCTCAAGACCAAGGCGTCCCAAATACACCATCTACCAATTGTTTTACAATAGTTGGATCTATCATCTAATGAATGATAAAGATCAACACTGAACAATCTGATTCGAAACTTGTTTAGTTAGATTCAAAACAATAGTTCGATATATTCAAGGAACTATAAAAAAACAAACCAACAAGATCATACCATCTCATCCAATGAACAGTTGTTACAAAAAAGAATATAGACCACTTTTGCTAACAAGGAATTTCATTTCGATATATTCAAAGTACAACCAGTTCTAGCAGCAACACCTGCACCTTAGTACATCTCCGCACGAGTACGGCCTTAATTTGCCTTCTAACTCTTCCGGAGTGGGCAATGGTTCAAAATACATTCTTCTAGTACAACAAAAGGATTGTAGATTACGGCAAATTCCTTTACTGAAAGGATGCACTCTATCTGGAATTGACCTACACACAAAATTCAATATTTAAGGTAGGATATGTGAATTATATACCTGTCCACCAATAAAATACACAAACTTCTTAAGAAAATGAGAACTTTATGAAGGTTATCAATAACAGCAGAGAGTAGTCACAGTCATGTGATTTCAAAATCCAGATGAAATATGTTTTACTATTCACCTGAGATACGGGATACGCCGACGTCTGACGAGTTCGAATGTGGTCTGGTTTGTGAGAACAATGTAGCTGTAGTGGAAGGAAACTATGGTCAGCATGGCAACTAGCTGATTTAGGCAAGCATAATATTTTGCACAAATTGTTGGGTTGTCGATAATCACATTTATATGTCCATCTCACATTATGCTTGAATCATTTTCACACCCGTCTTGATCAAGATATGGTTTCTACTCATACAACATTATATTTGAACTTCACAAGTTGAAAATTTACTTACCTATGGAAAAGCAGGAGAAGGACTAGAAACACATAGGCCAGCAACAAAGTTATGAGCAGCAATATAATGACCATATACATCCACCTGAGAAAATTTTAAGATTCAAAAAATGAAGAATGTGACTATCCACACTAATTTAAACGCTTTCCCATTATCTGGTCAACATTCTGAATTGGTATTGAATTACTGTAAATTAATAAGTCTACTTGAACAACACTAATGGATTGCTGCTATTCAAGAATGAATAATCTGAGAAACCAAAGTGGTCGCTTTGTGAATAATGTATAACCAATGTAGATATTACCAAGCTTTTGATATATTGGACTTGAGGTATGAGATGTACAAAATGACAGTCCAAGTTCCCAATGCTGTCTCCTCAAAAATGTACCACCTGGTACAAAAAAATCATGAGAATAATTTATTGCTGTTTGACTAATTTAGGAACTAAAATGAATTATTAACTGTACAATCCTCTCCCGTAAAAAACTGATTTTCAAAAGTTGAGAACAAAACCATCAGACTAACAATGATCAACTCATGTAACACAACTTCCAGCGGAAGAACATCAGAAGAAAGTAAAATTATTTCTCCATCATTTTTCCGGCAGGCCAACAATCTTTAGGTTCAGCATATAGCAACTAAATGAAAGCAAATATCTTGAAACTTAATCAGCAAGTATGCATCAGCAACTTTTCAAGACCCCAAGTATAATATTCGAACTCTAAATAAGTTGTTGCTCATATTCACAGTGCCTAGGCAACATAATACCAATAAACCAACTGCGATTTAGGACTTGATACGCATTCTTAGTTAAAATATTATCCAGTCATCAACCTATTCAGCCCCACTTAGCCTCTTGAAAAATAAGAATAAAGTTCTCCAGACATTCAACATATGCTATTTTAACCTAACTCACCAACAGAACATTGTACAACCAGTGTTCGCAACTCCACATACAGTGTGCTTGGGCCACATCCCAATATACAAGAGGGCATTTTCAAAAGGGTTTGTTGCAACATGACAGTACACACATTTTATCAATGCGTGATAGAATATTCAAAGATGCATTGCAGAAGAGAGTGATGAATAAGTAATAACAAAATGAAGAACGACATATTAGGTGGAACCCAAACTCTTGAGCCCTATAGCTATTGCTTCAAATGCAACCATACCAAAATCGACAGTGGTTGCGCTGTCCTACACATGTTCCCAGCCAGACACAGTGATGATCAAACTGAAGAACGCATTTGTCACAATCATGACAATGCTTTGCTCTGGGAGGCTGCAAGTCATGAATTTTAAATTTTCATGATCAGGCATTAAATTTCAAAGCATAGTATCTATCTATGGTGAACACACTGATACAAAACAATCCATTCGTTTTTTAGAAGTCTCCCTAAATGCTTGCAAAAATAAAGAATTACCTGGACAATATTACAATAGGAGCAAGTCCAAGTTCTGAGGAAATCAGAGGAAAAAGTGAAAAAGACTTCGAGCATTAATATTATATATATGATATATATTGATGTAGATTCTCATTCTGCTGACCTAGCTGATGGACCTGGAGGGTACATTTCCAACACCATCTTCGTCCAAGATGACGCACCACCTCCCAGTAAACTTCTATTTAGCTGATTTCCATCCACAGTGATGACAAAATTCCTATTTTTACTCGAAGTGGATTGGCTTTTCTTGATCGTTGTAAGGTAATGTAAACAAAAAGTTAAGACAAATGAAGAAGAATGTTCTTGAGTAGATAGAAAAAAATCCACCAACTTTTGTACCATGTTTAATTCGTTGGCTAATTTGAAAATATAAATGTTGTTTTATTGAATTAGGAAAAATTGGCCTGCACATAAACTATTTTTGTATTTTTTAAAAACCGAACCAGCTAAAGATGTGGCTTATAATACAACCTCCAAGGCGACTAGGATAACCCTACGTGGGCACACCTAAACTGTTTAAGTGTGATAGAGGGTAGATTTGAAGTATGCAGGTACTCACTTTGAGATGAGAGGCGTCTTTTTTATTGATGGGTTGGACTGTTGAGCTTCTCTCATTACATCAACAACATACCTGTAAGAAAGACATGTTCAAGTGGAAACCTTAACTCCAGTCTTGTAAGAAAATAAAATATAAAATGGAAGAGAAGCTTTTACCCTGGAGAAGATCCTGCTGTGAAAAAATATTGGCCCAACGTAACAACAAAAAGAACCAAGTACGACACTGCATACCTATAACCATAGCATACCAAAGCAGAAAAACACCAAAGCTGTTAACTCAAATAGTTGATAGTAAAAAAATAAAATTCATATTGCATTGAAACATCTCATATCATAAGCGGAGGAATATGAGATAAATGAAGCAGGCGCATACCAAGAGTTCAACTTGTTATTTTGTATGAAGTCTTTATATAGAAAGAGGGCAACAGCAGCATACACCAAATGAAGAGTGACCAAAGCCACCTTGAGCCCCAAAGAAGACCTCCTATCTGCAAAACAATATGCATCAAAACCCTAATCCAAAAAATACTGATGAACTTAGAATTAATAAATTGAAAAAACCTGGATCAGCGAGGCAAGGAAAACAACGGCAGAATCTGTCAGCAACCCAATCGCAAATCTGGCGAAATGAACAACGCAATCCGTCTCCCATAGATTTCAAATCTAATTCTTCGATATCACACCCTTTCTATCTTTGTTTCTGTATGACGGTCGGTTTCGCCAGTTTCTGATTTTATGCGCCGCGATAACTGACAACGATGATTGATGAAGACGAACAGGATTGGCAGTTGTGGAAATATCAGTTTATTTATTAGACTTTGAGTTTCACATAACGATATTCAGTTTTGTCTGCAAGGCGATTAAGTGTCTTTTGTAATTTTTATTTTTATAATTTTCAAAGACAGTTAACTGAGTCTGGAAATGATAATAAGCAAAGTTATAATTTGTGATTATCAAAATGCTGAACAGGTTGCTAGCTTTATATAACCAACAGGAACATAAATTTTCCAAAACTAGCCTGCAGAAAATGGTGTTAGCAATTTAAAACCGGAAAATGGTTTAGGAACAATTTCAGCAGAAGCATAAACAGACAGACCGTCCGTCTGAACTCTGAACTTGAACCCTTCCGATCAGCGGCAGCAACTTTATTAATGCCGAGGCAGTAGCAGCAGAATCATAAGAACTGATTTGCTGCTGGACTAGATGTAGAGACATCTTCCAATCAAGGAAATTTGAAGAACTTTGCAGTACAAAGTTGAAGAAAAACAAGGCAGAGTGACGTTGTGCTTTTAGGCAAGTATTGTGAATACTTATCCTAATCACGCGATGTCAAACAAATTTATATGTTCCTAGGGTGACCAAGGGTCGAGTCCCAAGAGAAAAGCTTAGACAAGTTACAAGCTACCTAGCGCTACTTATGCAAGTTCACGAAATAGGGTATTTTTGTGATGATTTTTTATTAAGTTTTATATATCTAAGTCTAATAAATAGAAATACAGTTCAGCAATGATCCTACTTCAATCCTAGGTTACAAGATAAATGCAATTATAATGATGCAAACATATGAAGTCATGAATGATAAGTTTCTTAAGTTATCGTACTACGCATTCTAGATTCAACTCTCGCTCCTTCTCTAGAATGGATGCAATACTTAAGTACGATTCTCAAACTCTCGCTCTATTGAATCGTGTTTAGAACTTAAATCCATAATCTCAACCTCTCGGTCTATTGATCGGTAAATCAAGTCCACAATAAAGTTAACCCAAGTAAATTGCGTTTGTCACTCTCGCACACGAAACGCTGCCCTAACTTATACTCATGAATGATAAACAACCTAAGTTCAACTCTCGTTCCTTCCCTAGGCATTCAAAATTCAGAACATAAAGATAGGGAATAAACAAACACCTCAAACATGTACTTCACTATGCATGATAAAAATTGAATCTTGCATTGAAATCAAACCATAGACATTCATAAAATCAGTACTATAATGTACGGTACAACAAAAATAAAGTGCATAAAAGAAAAGATAGGTAGAGTAGAAGGTTTGTCAAGTCTTCTCTCATGGTGTCCACTCCAAATCTTGAGGTTTCTTCGATGTGTTTAATGATTTTTGCCTAGGGTTTCATCCCTGGGGAGGAGGCACCGGCTGCTGAATGTTTGTAGATTTTAATTTATATGTGCTCAACTGTTGGGTTTTTAACCTTGCTTGAAATTTGGGCCCATGTTCTGTTCAGTTTAGTTTCTGACCCGAAACTCCCTTTTACTCTCCGAATTAGAACTCGATACAAACATAGAAGTTTCAGGTAACTGAAACAGCTTTCCAACAAGATATAACCCGCCTCAATCGGACATCCGCTCTATTTTATGCAATTTTCTCAAGATCGATTGGTCTGGCTGCCTCTCCCGCTGCCACTTGCTCGGTTTTGCTTGTTTTCGCACGTTTCCAACCAAAACTGATCCAAATCATTTTAAATCCAGTGATATGCATTTTCAACCTGAAATAGTTGAGAAAAGTATCAAATTACCTCAAAATATAACGGAACAAACAAGAACTTAAGGTATAACACATACAAATACATAGTATACTTCTCCGTACATCAAAATACCCCACACTTAAGTCTTGTTCATCCCGAACAAGTATAAGAACATGTCAAGATAAAATATGCTGCTGAAAATATATATGGAAATATCAAAGCATGCAGCAAGTCATTCGGACACCGAATATAGTTTCTACTCTACCGACACAAGAGACACACTAAGAAAACAAAAGTAAATCTACTCCTAAATCACTGTCGTAGGATTCACGAATGCATTTAGCATATGCATCAAGCCTTTAAACCTCTAGGCTTCCCTAAAGGACGAGTTATAGTCTCGTGAGAGTTTTCAGAAAAGGAATACTCACAAATCCAATTTGTATTCATCCATATGAGTTCAAAAATTCAGATTTAGTTCACTAAGCAAGTAGTACGTTTCAATCCACATAAAATCAGAATTGTGCATATCAATCACTTCACGCAAACTCTAAGAACCATTCCACTCATTGCGACAACAAATATTCACCGATTCAAAGTCATGACTAGCATTCATCAAACTCAAACTTTAGCTCAATTTCCTATGCAATAAGTATGAAGTATAGCATTGCTCACACAAAAATTCAGTCAAGTCGTCCACTTATGCTTGCCAAGGGCAAGTCCATAAGCTTATGATAACAAACTCATTCTCAAGCTTTAGACAATACATCATAAACCATAAGAGAATAGGAGTTTTGACTTCTAAAATATGCTCATACAAGTTTTGATGCTTAAGTAATAAATACGAGGGTCATACCTTAGCATCTCCTGAATAGCATAATGCAAATATCCTACTCACACACATGCGAAAGAACTTGCGGATTAGGCATAGAGTCAAGATTCAAGTGTGTTCTCTGAATACTTTCAAGGGGGAAATTACCTTCCTAACCCTCGGCATTTATGAGAATGTTTCCTCAAACTTTATACAAATGCTTTCAAGGGGGAACTTACCTTCCTAACCCTCGGCATTTGTATAGCTCTTTGAAACAAAGAAATCTGATTTTTTTCTTTTCAAATATCTTATCTGACCCCACACTTAAAACTTGACAATATGCCTATGTGAAAAGCTAAGTGCAAAAGCTAAACAAGAATGCTAAAGTCACCTAAAAGCATACAAGAACAAGTAGAACAAGTATGAGTGTTTACATGAAAAAAAACCATTTTGTGCTCGCTAAACTTAACTTCATTTCATGCACGGAGAGAGCTTAAGGATGAATCAAACTAAGCTTGTCAAACATCGAATACATGTGAATACGATCATCGCAACAAATATTAATCAACTTAAAGATGCAATTCATGAAATCAACGCAGAACTCACGCTGGATATTTTTCAAAAAGATACTACATACTTGCTTTGCAACATTACAACGTGTGATCAACTATACAAGGTAGGATGAATACAATGATATGAGTACAATGCATTCTAAACAAACAAGTAGCATAGAATCATGTATAAACAATCGTAGCATATGTGCAAACCACCCCACACATAAAAATTTGCTTAGTCCCTAAGCAATACATAGAGAAAACAAAAGAGAAAGTGTCAAAGAAACTTCTCTCGTGCGAAGGTAGTTGCTGAATAGTGCTCTAAGTGACCCCGTGAAGTCTGAAACTCAATCGAAAGGTTAGTGGGCACCTGATTTCACAATTAAAACAAGCTAGCTACATAGACATGTCAATGCAAAACAAATAGCTAAGTAAAAGGTAAGAAAACAAATGTGCAAACCAATCATACTACGAGTACACTAAGATGTGTTCATTTAAAGTCCGCGACCACAAGGCAAAAATTCAGCGCATACTGCAACACAAATGTGATGATTCTATGCAATGAACCACTAAGAACATGAATGCATAAATACTCATCAGCCTAGTTTAACGTCTTGACTAAGACGTAGTTGCTGATTTTGAGATGACTGTATCCCCAATCAGTCTTATCTCTTTCTCTTGCGGAAGGGCAGCATTCCCATCATTCCTTGGTCTCGGTTTCTCTATATCTACTGCTGGTGTTTGATCAGCGAAGACTCGAGGCGATGAGGTAACAAATTCAGCGTGTGTAGCTCAGGTGAAATGACGGAGGGATGAGAAGTTTGGTTAGGCGTTGGTGGTGGAAGCTTGCTCTCGCACATTCTTCGCGCGCCCTTTTGTTCGAGTCAACACCTATCAACAATCAAAGAGAGCATTGATAAGTGAAAATTCAGAACAAAATAGACAAGAATAACACGCAAACACGCAATCACAACCAACAAAAAAAATAAAAATAGAAGGTGAAGTAAACAAACATAAGCAACACAAAGTAGCAAACTAGTCAAAGGCAATTCCCCGACAACGGCGCCATTTTGACGTTGTGTTTTTTGGGCGAGTATTGTGAATACTTATCCTAATCACGCACTTGTCAAACAAATTTATATGTTCCTAGGGTGACCAAGGGTCGAGTCCCAAGAGAAAAGCCTAGACAAGTTACAAGCTACCTAGCGCTACTTATGCAAGTTCACGAAATAGGGTATTTTTGTGATGATTTTTTATTAAGTTTTATATATCTAAGTCTAATAAATAGAAATACAGTTCAGCAATGATCCTACTTCAATCCTAGGTTACAAGATAGCAATGCAATTATAATGATGCAAACATATGAAGTCATGAATGATAAGTTTCTTAAGGTATCGTACTACGCATTCTAGATTCAACTCTCGCTCCTTCTCTAGAATGGATGCATTACTTAAGTACGATTCTCAAACTCTCGCTCTATTGAATCGTGTTTAGAACTTAAATCCCATAATCTCAACCTCTCGGTCTATTGATCGGTAAATCAAGTCCACAATAAAGTTAACCCAAGTAAATTGCGTTTGTCACTCTCGCACACGAAACGCTGCCCTAACCTATACTCATGAATGATAAACAACCTAAGTTCAACTCTCGTTCCTTCCTAGGCATTCAAAATTCAGAACATAAAGATAGGGAATAAACAAACTCCTCAAACATGTACTTCACTATGCATGATAAAAATTGAATCTTGCATTGAAATCAAACCATAGACATTCATAAAATCAGTACTATAATGTACGGTACAACAAAAATAAAGTGCATAAAAGAAAAGATAGGTAGAGTAGAAGGTTTGTCAAGTCTTCTCTCATGGTGTCCACTCCAAATCTTGAGGTTTCTTCGATGTGTTTAATGATTTTTGCCTAGGGTTTCATCCCTGGGGAGGAGGCACCGGCTGCTGAATGTTTGTAGATTTTAATTTATATGTGCTCAACTGTTGGGCTTTTTAACCTTGCTTGAAATTTGGGCCCATGTTCTGTTCAGTTTAGTTTCTGACCCGAAACTCCCTTTTACTCTCCGAATTAGAACTCGATACAAACATAGAAGTTTCAGGTAACTGAAACAGCTTTCCAACAAGATATAACCCGCCTCAATCGGACATCCGCTCTATTTTATGCAATTTTCTCAAGATCGATTGGTCTGGCTGCCTCTCCCGCTGCCACTTGCTCGGTTTTGCTTGTTTTCGCACGTTTCCAACCAAAACTGATCCAAATCATTTTAAATCCAGTGATATGCATTTTCAACCTGAAATAGTTGAGAAAAGTATCGAATTACCTCAAAATATAACGGAACAAACAAGAACTTAAGGTATAACACATACAAATACATAGTATACTTCTCCGTACATCACAGAGGAAAAAAAACAAGGTAGAGAACATGAAGAAAATGTAACAACTCCAAGGCAGATATTCTGGTTACACTGTTTCAATGAAACTTCTTTTCATGTCAGCCTATTCAATTGTATGTGTTTCCTCTTAGATGTTTCATAAGTTGTGCTTGACAATATCGCATCAGGCTTCCCGTTGACAAGAAGTTGGAGATGAAAGTCTCTAAAGTTGTTAAAAACACACGGTTTTATAACTCCACGCTATGTTATTTTCCAGCTAGCAGTGGCTGGTTTATTTGATATTGCCAATTTGTTCCAAGATAACTATTATTGAGCTAGCACTTAGCATCTTCATTTAGAATGACGAATATATCAAAAGATGATAAAATGCCCAAGGTCAAACGGAATAGGCGAATAAGACATACGAAGGATCAAACTCAATCAGGGGCGGATCCAGCCGAGGCTGGCAAGGCCATGTACCCTGCCAAGCTCGGGTGGAACCCTTAATCGACACTCCTTTGAACTCTTTAAAAAACTCATATATGAGATAATGTTTGAAATTATATATAAAACTCTTTACTTAACAACTTTAATGACATGTAGCTTAGCGGAATGTAACTTGGCTTTTAGTGTTTTGGCATGAGTTCGATTCTCGTATCTCTCATATTCATGCTTTCTACTTTTTGGCTTCGCACCTTTTTTGGTTTTTCTCAGCTTTTTGTCCGTAAAGTTATTTTTATATATTTCTATCTCTCTCTTTATTATTCTTTACATAAATTCTATGCATAAATTTAATTTTATATTGAAAAATTAATAATATTTTCTTATTAAATTATATATATTTTATATATATTTTAATTTCGTGCCCTGCTGACTTCGACCTTTGAATCCGCCACTGAACTCAATTGCCAGAAAATGACAGAAAAAGGACTAATAAAGAGATGATGATAAAAACTCATCCTCTGGTCGTTGCATTGCATACCCAATGATAAAAGACACAGCTTATGTGGTTTGAATGTAAACAGGACGATTCTGATTACAAGGCTAGTTGCTTCATTTACTAGTTATTGATGTTGAGGAATGGAAAAGAACACAATCCGACACGCTTTCTGCAGTGTTCCGGACATACGCATTTTGAAACACACCATGCTCTCAGGTTTACAACCTCATAGGCTCATACTTGAGTACCAACCCAGAAGTTTAGTATTGTATACTTAGTGGTCAAAGCCTACAAGATGCAAATGATATTGTGTATGATTCTCTACTCTAGTTTCAGTTGATCCATAAATTGTTACTTTGGTGCATGATTCCAAACCACATTATTCATCATAACCCGAGTAAGTATTATTAGAATAGGGTTTACAAAAGATAAAAATGGAGAAGAATAAATTGTATTGAATTGAATGAAATACAATCAGATTATATATGAGGTGAATTTATAGATGTAGTCAAACCTATAATTAGGGTAGACTAAATAGGGATCATCTAAATCTGGAATAATTAAATACAAAACAATTAATTCAATCATTATTGTTAACATCCCCCTCAATCTCGACTGTCGAAGTAATGTCGAGATTGTACTTTAACTTCCTGAACGGCGATAGCAGCAGACGAATCTTTAACATAGTTGAGGAATGACATCTCAACAAGGGTGGAGGAATAACATCTCACACCAATAACATAGTTGAGGAAAGACATCTCAACAAGGGTGGAGGAAAAACATCTCACACCAATAACATAGTTGAGGAAAGACATCTCAACAAGGGTGGAGGAATAACATCTCACACCAATAACATAGTTGAGGAAAGACATCTCAACAAGGGTGGAGGAAAAACATCTCACACCAATGACAAACGTCACAAAAATCAGCTAGTGACATAGGTGGGTAAATGGCAGCGCGTCGTTGTGCACTGCAAATCTAAATTTATATTCCTACTCAATACTAGTACAGTAGTAAGCAGGGTCGAACCCAAGGGAAAGTAATCTAATCTAAGAGTTATGCTACAACTAATTCTACTCCTATCAGGGGGTTTTTGGGATTGGTTTGTAAATTAATACTAAAGGTTTAACTATTGAATGAGAAATCACAGTTCAGGGAATCTCGTTGCAACTAGTAATCACAGACCAGACAAGTTTCAAACTAGTAAATTATAGTTGTTCTAATCAGATAGTCTCGCTAGGGTAGTTACCTAATTCTAGTTCTATCTTCTATTACCCGCTAGAGTCTCAAGAAGATGTAACAATTACCTAATCAAACTACCACAATAGTTCCACCGCTAGGCTTTACTACTATGACTATTCAACTAGATATCATGCAATTGCTATAAACCTAAGTTTACCGCTAGGCTGAGTTAGGAAGATAACAATACATGCAATACATAACAGAGAACAGAATTCACTAGAATAAAACTTGCTATTCAACAATCTCATACAACGTTGCAACTCAATTCCCCAAACTGTAGGGAATTTTAGCTACTCATAGAAAACATTGTAACAAAACAAAATAGTAAAACTGAGTTCGAAGAGTTATCGATTGTGAAGATTAAGGCTAAAGCTTGATTGCAATTCTCCCCTCTAAGCTCTGGAAATCGCCTCCCTCCTCTGCCATCCGCCGTTCTCCATTCCTCTCATCTTAGGTGTGAAACCCTAATACAAAAGATGCTGAATTTCAGAATTTGGGCCGGACCGAGCCGACCGCGGACCCCTCTTGAATATCAGCCGCGAACCCTTAAGGAATATCCGAAAATATAGTAAGGTCCGCGGATAAAATTGTAGCAACGTCCGCGGATGACGTCATGCTGACGTCATCCAGTCTGCATTCGCTTCTTCTCTTCGTCTTCTTGCTCCGAATCCATCTAGAATTGCTCCACAAGCATGCAAAATCTCCATTGCACTCCAAATACGCCTGAAACGCAAAACACTGCAACAAGGTAATATTTCACAAATAAAGCATATAAGAACAACGAAAATAAGACAATGATGGATCGTATAAATACGCTCCATCAGTAAACCACGAGAGATTACACAATAAAATGTGCCATCATCATAGCAAATGGCTACGGAATAAATGTTGTGTTGACAAAGCTGCTGGCTGAATTAATGCTACTGACTGGGTTGCTAACTGGATTAAGTCATTAAGACCGCTAATTGGGATGGATGTTGAAATTGAGTGAGAGCACATGTGGCTAAATTGGGTATGGCTCTGATACCATGTTAAACAATTAGGAAGGAAAGTATTTTATTGATAAATATGTGTTTACATGATGAATGTATATATAGAGATATCATCACCTATAATTAGGTTAATAATAATGATAATAATCTAAATAAGAAATTATAAAATACTAGACAATTAATTGTATGCACTATTTTCCAACCCCCTCCCTCTATCTCAAGTTCTCAATCATCTCAATATGTTGAGATTGCACTTGAATTTTTTGAACAACGTAGCGGCAGATAGATCTAGACAGAAATCTTGTCATCATAAA
>QZGG01002109.1:0-44810 GCA_006409495.1 Sedum album | reverse complement strand
TCTTGCTCTTCCCAGTGACTAGGTTTCCTCCCACAAAGGTGGCAATACCCTGTTGTGGACTTCTATCTATCATTTATGCCCAATCAACATCACAGAATCCTTCAACTCAGTACTTCCATTGTTCCTCATCCAAAATGCCTTGGCCTGGAGATCCTTTGAGATATCTTAGGATCCTTTCCACCATTTGCCAATGATGCATTTTCGGACTTTGCATATGTTGGCTCACTTGATTCACTTCATAGCAATGTCAGGTAATGTTGGTCAAGTAAATTAGCTTACCAACCATTCTTCTATATTGCTTTGGTTCTCATAAGCTTTTACATCACCCTCCCCCTCTCTTGGGATTTGTAGCCTTCCTCCAATGGAGTTTTGGCAGATTTTGCTCCAAGTTTTCCTGCCTCACATAAGAGATCAAGTGTGTACTTCCTTTGGGATATGAAGAGCCCCTTTTTAGAGTTGCATACTTCAATTCCTAGGAAGTACTTTAGTTCACCCAAATCTTTTATATCAAAGACATTTTTAAGAAAAGCTTTGGTAGCAAGAATACCTGCCTTTTCATTTCCTGTGATGATGATATCATCAACATACACAACGATGACAACTCTACCTGAAGTCCTTCAAGGCTGAAGAGAGTGTGAACAGCTTCTGACTTGTGGAACCCATTTTCCAATAAGGTTGAGCTCAGCTTGTAGTACCAAGCTCTAGGAGATTGCTTCAGTAGATGGCCTTCTTCTAGAACTTTCCCTGGTTGTACTGATTCTTTTTAGCCTGGTGGAGGATGCATATAGACTTCTTCTTCCAACTCTCCTTATAGAAAAACATTCTTGACATCCATCTGCCAAAGCTCCCACTTGAGGTTGGTGGCTAAGGAAAAGGATGATTCTCACTGTATGAAGCTTAGCAACCGGAGCAAAGGTGTCCAAGTAGTCTTCTCCATAGGTTTGAGTGAAGCCTCTTGCAACCAACCTTGCCTTGTACCTCTCAATTTGCCCATCAACTTCTATACTTGATAGTGAATACCCACTTGCTTGAGATGCCTTCTTTTTTGGTCTGACTCATACCAAGTGCCATTCCTTTATAGGTCTAGTTTCTTCTTCTATAGCATCCCTCCATTCCTTCTGTTTGATGGCCTCCTCATAAGTCTTGGGTACTTGGCCATTATCAAGCTTGCTTATAAAGGCTTGATGATGCACTAGGAAGGCTTGATGTGCACTAGAAGGCTTGATGTGCATTCAGCAGCCATCCTATTGTACATTTGTTTTTATTTCAGGAGGATACTTGATTCTTGTACTCCTTCTAAGGATAGGTTGGTCATCAGTGTTTCCCACCTTGTGGTGCCTCGTCTATTATTCTCAGGAGTTTGTTACTTCATGAAAATCCTCCTGATCATGAGCCAATGACAAATGTTTAAAGCTCTAATGTGAGGATTCCTAATCTAGCATGCCATATTATTTTGGCTCGGTTGTTGTACTAAGTGCTTGATCACAGTTCCTAGTCTCTTCAAGTACATATAGATTCCCCTTTGCACTCCTCTACCAAGGGTTTTGTTACTCTTTATATCCTGTAATATAACATCATCAGGACCAAACCTAACATAGCATTAGGTCTTTTACAATCTTCTTAACAGATAGCAAGTTTGATGCAAAAACTAGGCATGAAAAGAGCACTAGACTTCTTACTGAATAACTCTAAATCTCCTACACCCTTAATGGGTACCTTATCAACCATTAGCAATCTCAACACAACCCTTTCAAAGGCCTACATTACTTAGCAACTAGCATTTCTAATCATGTGATAAGATGCACCAGAATCAATAATCAAAGGCCTATGTGTACTTTGCATTATGAGAAGTACCAAGAGTGTTAAGTTTTAGAGTTACCGGAGTCCTTAAGAGCATCAAGGAGGGTCTTTAAGTCTGCAAATTTGATCATCCATCCTCAATGTTCCTAGCTGCTCCAGCCACAGCCACTTCTTTCCCATCATCCGAAAGGTGAGCTTTTGGTGCCTTTGCCATTTTGTTCTTTGCCCATTGTGGCCTCAGATTAGGATATAGGAACCAGCATTCCTTCTTAGAGTGTCCAGCCCTTTGCAATGCTCACATGTAACTCCATCCCTTGTCTTTGATTTGAGGAACACCTTGTTAGCTTGAGGTGCTTCATCTGCCTTGCTTGCCAATGGAAGCTCCCCTCTAACTCCAAAATAGACCAAGTGTTCCTTGTTCCTCTGGATTTGAGAGCATACTTCCTCAAGGGATGGAAGTCTATCAGCCCTCAATATGTGCTTTAGGTCATTGTAGAAGGGATTCAAAGTGAGCAGCAACCCAAACACCTTATCTTGCTCTCTCCTTTCGTTGATGATGATAGGATCATTGGTTGTAGGCCTCAAGCTTTCTAGTTCTGCCCATAATGATCTGAACTTGCCAAAGTGTCGAGTGAACTCCATCTCTTCTTGGTTCAGATTGTTGATGACCCTCTTGACCTCAAACACCCTACTCAGATTGGAGACATTCCCATACACTTTAAGAAGAGTTTCCCATAGCTCCTTTGCTGTTTCACAGTAGGAGTAAGCCTCCAAGATTGTTGGTTCAAGGCTGTTTTGAATGATTGACAAAACTAGAAGATCTTCTTGTCCCCATTTGTCTCATCAGCCCACCAAATCTGAGTGCCATCTTTAGTTTGTTTTGGAGCTGCCCCTTTGTGACATGTCCCAAATCCTCTTCCTCCAAGGGCCGTCTTCACCATTCTTGACCATAGCAAATAGTTTGTGCCCTTGAGAGTAACCAGAATCACCACAGCCTTGTTTTCCATCTTGGTGGACAGCTTGTGGTTGTAGAGAATGAGTGTGAAGAATCAAGTGTTGAAGAATGGTTGTTACAGCGGAAAAAGAACGTTTTAGGCTCTGGATGCCATGTTAAAATATGTAGAATGAAAGTATTAGAGTTTAGAGAGAGTAGTGATAGAAATCAGATTTCATTCATTTAACTTCAATTGTGTTATAAAGGTGACTACTTATACAAAAACTCCCAACAGCTCTTTCCTCATTTGTTTCAAACTCCCAACAGCTCTTTCCTCTTTTGGATGTCACTTGTTGTTTGTCTTCTAGTGGAGAGTTGTTATTCGTCTTCACTCCAACAATCGTCTACATTACTTGCTCGTTAAGTAAAGTCTATGGAAGTAAACAACAATGATTCAGTAGCATTTTATGAGATTTCTAATATGTAAACGAGTAGAAGAATGCGTGACTGATGGAGCGTATTTATACGATCCATCGTTGTCTTATTTCCGTTGTTCTTATATGCTTTATTTGTGAAATATTACCTTGTTGTAATGTTTTGCGTTTCAGGCGTATTTGGAGTGCAATGGAGATTTTGCACGCTTATGGAGCAATTCTAGATGGATTCGGAGCAAGAAGACGAAGGAAATAAGCGAGAGCAGACTGAATGACGTCAGCATGACGTCATCCGCGGACGTTGCTACGATTTAATCCGCGGACCTAACTATAGTTTCAGATATTCCTTAAGGGTCCGCGGGAAATATTCAAGAGGGGTCCGCGGTAATCTCGGCCCGGCCCAAATTCAAAAAATTAGCAGCTTTTGATTAGGGTTTCAATCCTAATCGAGTGGAAGGGGAGAACGGCGGATGGCAGAGCTTGGAGGGGCAAATTCCCGAGCTTAGAGGGGGAATTGCAACCAAGCTTCAGCCTTAATCTTCACAATCGATAACTCTTCGAACTCAGTTTTACTATTTTGTTTTGTTACAATGTTTTTCATGAGTAGCTAATTTCCCTACAGTTTGGGGAATTGAGTTGCAACTTTGTATGAGTCCATTGAATAGCAAGTTTTATTTTAGTGAATTCTGTTCTTGTTATGTATTGCATGCTTTGTTATTTGCCTAACTCAGCCTAGCGGTAAACTTAGGTTTATAGCAACTGCATGATATCTAGTTGAATTGTCATAGTAATAAAGCCTAGCGGTAGAGCTATTGTGTTAGTTTGATTAGGTAATTGTTACATCTTCTTGAGACTCTAGCGGGTAATAGAAGATAGAACTAGAATTAGGTAACTACCCTAGCGGGACTATCTGATTAGAACAATTATAATTTACTAGATTGATGGATGTCTGGTCTATGATTACTGGTTGTAACAAGATTCCCTGAACTGTATTTTCTTTTATTAGTACCTTTAGTTGTAGCTTCAAACAACCTTTAAAAACCCCCTGATAGGAGTAGGATTAGTTGTAGCATAACTCTTAGACTAGATTACTTTCCCTTGGGTTCGACCCTGCTTACTGCTATACTATTTTTGAGTAGGTTTATAAATTTAGATTTGCAGTGCACAACGACGCGCTGTCAAATTTTGGCACCGTTGCCGGGGAAAGCAACTTTAGTTTAAGAGTTTTAGTTAAATAGTTTTTTTCAGTTTTTATTTATAAAAAAAAAGTTTTTGACCTTTTGCTATGGATTATGCAGGTGAATATCAAAGAGATCCATACATGCCACATGATCCATATCCACAACGGTACATGTCTCCACCGCAATTTCACTACCAACAGTACCCAGAATATCAGGCTCAACAATATCCAGAACAACAACAGTTTCAGGGAGGCACAACTCAGATGGTCAATGATATTTGAGAGCTGAAAGAGATGTTGCGGCAGTTGGCGGCCAAACCATGTGAATTTTGTGGTGTTCTTAGTCACGAAACAGATGAGTGTCCCACACTTTATGATGATCAACCATTTGATACGTACGCAATGAGAGGATACCAGGATTACAATGATTGGGACTATCAACCTCCACCATATCAGCCACCATTCCAGCAGCATAATTTATATCCGGCCAACAATGAGGAGTCAAGCAGTTCAATGATGGAGATACTTCATGAGCTATTAAAGGAGCAGAATGGGATGTGGAATGAGCAAAAAGAGTTTAGGAAGGAGCTAGGAGAGACACAGAAGCAACTTGCACATGTTACCTCTGTTGTAGTTCAACTTCAGAAAGATAAAGAAAAGCTTGTTTCGCTATCCGTTCTGAGCCCAAACAATGCTGTGAATGTTGTGAGTTTCAGAAGTGAAGAGGAGTTGGAAGAGGGTCAAAAGTGCAAGAGTTCGGATCCACACTCAGCGCCTGCCGCGGACGTTACATGGATTTTGGCCGCGGACGTCCCTGAAATTCCTGTAAATCCCAAAGGGTCCACGGAGCATAATTCTTTAGGGTCCGCGGTTAGTGCTGAACAAAATTCCAATATTCATTTTTCTGATCCTTTTTGTCTGATTCCTTTGCAGATCCAAGAAGCTCGAAAAAGAAAGGGATCGGCAAGTCAAGGAGACCCAGGGCCGTTCACAATCAAGTGTGGGACGTTGAAGGAGAAACCACCGGATCATAAAGGTAAATATGATTTAAATTGTTATAATAATGACCGGTGCGATGTAGGTGGCAGATGGGATGTCAAGGCTAAACCACCTGACCCACGAGGAGCAAGGCATGAACGGTATGATGTTTTGGGAGCATCTAGGTCGATGCCTAATAAAAAGTTTGATCTGATGCACCCCTGGGCGCCCAACATTTGTGGATCATTAGGGGAGTTCACTCGTTCCCTTACTACATCTGTTTTTTAGCATTTTGTTTTATTAGTGTCTGTGTCCCCTTCTTCATTCTTGTTGTATGTTGTGCCGTGAGGACATGGCATATTTCAAGTGTGGGGGAGGGAAATCGAGTCAGTTTAGAGTCGGTTTTATTTGTATTGTATGAGTCGAAGAGGAGAATTGTCATTATATGCCGTGATGAAATGCTGATTTTATGAGTGATGTTCTGTTCTATGATTTTCAGATATGTCTGCATGCATGAAATCTGATGTTTATGTGATGTTTGTGCTTGATGATACGAATGCTTTTGAGTTGAGATATCTGGTGATGTAGAGTTGATAGAAAATGTCCTAGAGAGATTTAACATTCATTCTGAGATTTGCATGAATAATTGCGCTATAGGTTGAGTTAATATTGTGGCATTCCGAAGTGTGATAATGATGATCTAATCTCTTGTCTGAGTAACCGGGAAAAGAGATGAGCGACCCTCATCTTGACTCGCGTAAAAAGGACAAGATGAAAAGTGCAATCTATATGTGGATAGTTTATTGGCAACAAATGTTTTTTGTTTTATAGTGGTTATTGACTAGTGTCGGGGGTTAGGAAGAAAACCAAGACACTTCCCACTTGAGCACTTGCTTTAACCAATGACACAAGCCAAAATAAGGCAAGCCAGTAAAAAAATAAAAAAAAATAAAAAAATCAGAAAAGAAAAAAAATAAATAAAAGTTTGTTGTTGCCAATGAATTCATCTAATTGTATGTTTTGGATGCCATATTAAAAAACTCAACTGTTAGTGTGATTAGGATTGTGAGTTGAAGAATGAAGTTAGGAATCTGAAAAGGACTATCTCTATATTATTCATTGATATCTTGACTCCAGTATTATGTATTGTTGAGTGCAGATAGAACATTATTGACGATGACTGTATGCAGATGTAAATGGATTGATTGGGTAGAATGTTATAAGTTAGATTGTCATGTAATCACAGTGTGCTCTGATGGATTCGAATCTGCAGTCTAGACTTTTACTTGTTCGAGACGAACAAGGATAAGTGTGGGGGAGTTTGATGGAGCGTATTTATACGATCCATCGTTGTCTTATTTCCGTTGTTCTTATATGCTTTATTTGTGAAATATTACCTTGTTGTAGTGTTTTGCGTTTCAGGCGTATTTGGAGTGCAATGGAGATTTTGCACGCTTATGGAGCAATTCTAGATGGATTCGGAGCAAGAAGACGAAGGAAATAAGCGAGAGCAGACTGAATGACATCAGCATGATGTCATCCGCGGACGTTGCTACGATTTAATCCGCGGACCTAACTATAGTTTCAGATATTCCTTAAGGGTCTGCGGGAAATATTCAAGAGGGGTCCGCGGTAATCTCGGCCCGACCCAAATTCAAAAAATCAGCAGCTTTTGATTAGGATTTCAATCCTAATCGAGTGGAAGGGGAGAACGGCGGATGGCAGAGCTTGAGGGGCAAATTCCCGAGCTTAGAGGGGGAATTGCAACCAAGCTTCAGCCTTAATCTTCACAATCGATAACTCTTCGAACTTATTTTTACTATTTTGTTTTGTTACAATGTTTTTCATGAGTAGCTAATTTCCCTACAGTTTGGGGAATTGAGTTGCAACTTTGTATGAGTCCATTGAATAGCAAGTTTTATTTTAGTGAATTCTGTTCTTGTTATGCATTGCATGCTTTGTTATTTGCCTAACTCAGTTTAGCGGTAAACTTAGGTTTATAGCAACTGCATGATGTCTAGTTGAATTGTCATAGTAGTATAGCCTAGCGGTAGAGCTATTGTGTTAGTTTGATTAGGTAATTGTTACATCTTCTTGAGACTCTAGCGGGTAATAGAAGATAGAACTAGAATTAGGTAACTACCCTAGCGGGACTATTTGATTAGAACAATTATAATTTACTAGATTGATGCATGTCTGATCTATGAATACTGGTTGTAACAAGATTCCCTGAACTGTATTTTCTTTTATTAGTACCTTTAGTTGTAGCTTCAAACAACCTTTAAAACCCCCTGATAGGAGTAGGATTAGTTGTAGCATAACTCTTAGACTAGATTACTTTCCCTTGGGTTCGACCCTGCTTAATGCTATACTAGTTTTGAGTAGGTTTATAAATTTAGATTTGCAGTGCACAACGACGCGCTATCAGTGACAAACTCAAATACTCTTAAAAATTCTTCGTTTCTGTTCACTTTGTTGGTTAAAAAGGGTTCATAAGAAATCAACTACATTACTTGCTCGTTAAGTAAAGTCTATGGAAGTAAACAACAATAATTCAATAGCATTTTATGATATTCCTAGTATGTAAACGAGTAGAAGAATGCATGACAAACCAAAATACTCCAAGAAATTCTTCGTTTCTGTTCACTTTGTTGGTTAAAAGGGGGTTCATAGGAAATCATCTACAGTACTTGCTCGTTAAGTAAATTCTATGGAAGTAAACAACAATGATTCAATAGCATTTTATGAGTATCTGAGCATGTAAACGAGTAGAAGAATGCACGACCAACCCTAATACTCATACAAATTCTTCGTTTCTGTTCACTTTGTTGGTTAAAAGGGGTTCATAGGAAATCGTTTTCATTACTTGCTCGTTAAGTAAAGTCTATGGAAGTAAACAACAATGATTCAATAGCATTTTATGAGATTCCGAGTATGTAAACGAGTAGAAGAATGCATGACAAACCCAAATACTCTTACAAATTCTTCGTTTCTATTAACTTTGTTGATTAAAAGGGGTTCATAGGAAATCGTCTACATTACTTGCTCGTTAAGTAAAGTCTATGGAAGTAAACAACAATGATTCAATACCATTTTATGAGATTTCGAGTATGTAAACGAGTAGAAGAATGAACGACAAACCATAATACTCATAGAAATTCTTCGTTTCCCTTCACTTTGTTGGTTAAAGGGGTTTCATAGGAAATCGTCTACATTACTTGCTCGTTAAGTAAAGTCTATGGAAGTAAACAACAATGATTCAGTAGCATTTTATGAGATTTGTAGTTTGTAAACAAGTAGAAGAATGCGTGACAAACTCAAATACTCTTAAAAATTCTTCGTTTCTGTTCACTTTGTTGATTAAAAGGAGTTTCATGGGAAATCGTCTACATTACTTGCTCGTTAAGTAAAGTCTATGGAAGTAAACAACAATGATTCAATAGCATTTTATGAGATTCCGAGTATGTAAACGAGTAGAAGAATGCATGACAAACCCAAATACTCATATAAATTCTATGGAAGTAAACAACAATGATTCAATAGCATTTTATGAGATTCCTAGTATGTAAACGAATAGAAGAATGAATGACAAACCCTAATACCCATATAAATTCATCGTTTCCGTTCAGTTTGTTGGTTAAAGGGGTTTCATAGGAAATCGTCTACATTACTTGCTCGTTAAGTAAAGTCTATGGAAGTAAACAACAATGATTCAATAGCATTTTATGAGATTTCGAGTATGTAAACGAGTAGAAGAATGCATGACAAACCCAAATACTCATACAAATTCTATGGAAGTAAACAACAATGATTCAATAGCATTTTATGAGATTCCTAGTATGTAAACGAGTAGAAGAATGAATGACAAACCCTAATACCCATATAAATTCTTCGTTTCCGTTCAGTTTGTTGGTTAAAGGGGTTTCATAGGAAATCGTCTACATTACTTGCTTGTTAAGTAAAGTCTATGGATGTAAACAACAATGATTCAATAGCATTTTATGAGATTCCGAGTATGTAAACGAGTAGAAGAATGCATGACAAAACCTAATACTCATACAAATTCTCCGTTTCTGTTCACTTTGTTGGTTAAAGGGGATTCATAGGAAATCGTCTACATTACTTGCTCGTTAAGAAAGTCTATGGAAGTAAACAACAATGATTCAATAGCATTTTATGAGATTCCTAGTTTAATTAGAAGAATGGGTGACAAACCCAAATACTCATACAATTTCTTCGTTTCTGTTCACTTTGTTGGTTAAAGGGGTTTCATAGGAAATCGTCTACATTACTTGCTCGTTAAGTAAAGTCTATGGAAGTTGACGTGTATTTTTAGTGGAAGTTTTAATGTCCTAACACGGCAAACAAAATTTATATCTAGGAGACCTAGAGTGAATCCCTAGAGATGAGTTAGAATTGATTAACTAGTTAATACTACTTAAGATTTGCCTAAAATAAAAGGTTTGGGGGGAATTTGTGAAGGTTATGATATTTTGAAGGATTAAAATGCAAACTAAAGGTGATCAAGGATCTATGGACCCTAGGCTATAGCATATAAGGTGATGACAATCAATCATGCAACAATTAATGAATAGAAAATGATTAGACTAGTTTATTTATGAACATTAATCCTAAGGTCAACTTTCATTGCATGTTAGGACTAAGAGGTTCACTTAAATGGAGGCCTCAATCTTTCAATATTTTGGCTCTCCCTTAGGTAATGGACTCTTCCTCAATCTTTCAATATTTTGGAAGAGTTACCATAACCTAGATCAAGTAAACTAGTCATCCACATCAATCCTACACTTTCATGTCAAGATCAAAGTAGATTATTCATGCAAGGCTATCTAATCAACTTAATATCAACTTTCATTGCATATAACATTGATTAGGTTCAATTAATTACACTTAAGCATTTTAACAAACACTTAATGTGCAACATTTAATAGATGTAGCCAATACACAAAATTCATATCAAAATTCATTGCATAACAAATTAATCATCATCCAAATACATGCATCCAACCTAGGGATCCATAGGATCCCTAACCAATCACTACTCACTACTCATGCTAACTAAGAAAATAACAATGAAATGTATGAAAACATGAAATTAAATTGCAAACTAGAGTAGAAATGTAGAGGTTGATGCTTGATCTTCACTCCAAAGTCTTCAATTCCACAAAGTAGCACTTGATCTTCAAAAATCGAAATTCTAGGGTTGCTGGTCAAAGTTCGAAGTCAAGGCCCCGAGTTTGAAATGTCCAAAAAGCTTATATACTCGGTGGTACT
This sequence comes from Sedum album, assembly GCA_006409495.1. NCBI lineage: Eukaryota > Viridiplantae > Streptophyta > Magnoliopsida > Saxifragales > Crassulaceae > Sedum > Sedum album. The sequence goes on along the minus strand of QZGG01002109.1, from coordinate 34,192 downwards.
CTCCCAGCAAATTTGACCTGGGCCGAGCAGAAAAATTGGGGGAAATTCTGCTCGGCCGACTTGTTTCTCTGGTCCGAGCAGACTTGACAGAGTGTGCTTTGATCCTCGGCAGACTAACTTCTGCTCGGCCGACTTGCTCTTGGTCAGCCCGAGCAGAATTCTACTTGGCCCAGGAAAAATCACTGAGCATTCTTGTATCAATTCTTGATAACTTCCTGGGCCGAGCAGCTTTGTCCTCGACCGAGCAGAACTCCTTTGATCTCTTCAGGTATGATCCCCTGCTCTGGTCTGCCGAGCAGAACTTCCTTGGCCGAGCAGATCATGTTGTTCTTCATCCGAGGAGGGCTTGCACGTTTGGTCGACCGAGCAGATTCTGCATGGGAATTTCTGCTCGGCCGAAGTGATTCTGGCCATCTTGGGTCAACTTCCTCGGCTGAGTTGGTCTGCTCGCCACTCTCTTGGACTTGCTCGGTTGGACTTGATTTGCTCGAGAGAGTAGTTTTGCTCTTGGGCACTTGACTTGAATTTTATCCATTTGCTCCATTTTGTGCTTTGTACTCTCTTTGATAAACTTTGAATAAAATCTATGAAACACAAAAGAGTATCAAATTCTCACAAAATAGTCGAAAACTAGCAAGAATCAAGCATAAGAAGTGTACAAATACTTACGAATTTGCACACTTATCAAACACCCCACACTTAATTCTTGTTCGTCCCGAACAAGTTAGTATGAATAGAGCAAATGATGCAATATAGGACTCATAGTAATTCAAAGATCAATCAATGCATATGAGTGAAAATCAAGCACCAAGTGAAAGTTATAAACCTAAGAAATGAAATGCAAGCTATAAACTACTCCTAACTCACTTTCGTAGGAATCACGGATGCATTTAGCATATGCATCAAGCCTTTAAACCTCTAGGCTGCCCTAGGGACGAGTTGTAGTCTCGTGAGAGTTTTCCAAGAGGGAGTACTCACAAATCCCGTTCACAATCATCCATTAACAATGCATACCAATCAAGAAGCAACTAAGCAAGATTTTAAGCATTTTAACTCATAGCAAGCATGGAAATTAATTCATTCATATCACACAAATGTTGGGAATCATGTCATTCATCACAAGTAACATCTAACATTCTTTCCATCATAGCTAGAATTTATCAAATCCATTTTCAATGCTTCTTATCATCACACAACTCATAAAGAGAAATTAGCACTCATGAAGACTTGTCTAGCCAATCACTTATGCTTGCAAAGGGCAAGTACATAGGCTCATGACATTAAACTCATTCTCAAGTATATGACTACACGTCATGATCCATAAGAGAAGAGGAGTTTAGACATAGAAGGATTAATAGCTAGACATAGAATCTCACTTGTGTTGCCATAAAGTGCAAGGATCATCCAAATAGACAAATCAACCAAGCAAATGCACAATCTCACTTGCAAATACACTCACAATATGCATAAGGGCACAAAGTCAAGAATCAATGCGAGTTACCATTCAAGCTTCTCTTTTATTCTCTTTTTTTTTGCTTATTCAAGTACTTTCGGGGGGGAACTTACCTTCCTAACCCCCGGCACTTGAATAACTTGTTAGTGCAAGTACTTTCGAGGGGGAAATTACCTTCCTAACCCCCGGCACTTGCACTACGATTCTTTTTACTTCTTTGAAGTAGGAATTTTTAGAGTGAGCTTTGGTGTTAACCCCACACTTAAAACTTGACAATGTGTCCAATTAACAAAAATTTGGCATATAGGCAAGCAAAGTTGATACACAAGCAAGCAAAAATGGCTAAAGTCACCTATTAGGCAAACACAAGCAAAAACTCTATGCTATTTTCGAAAAAATTTCCTCTTGTTCATGCTAGCTAAAATCTCCTTACTCATTATGCAATGAAAGAGCACATTAATGATCAATGATTTAAACTAGCTTAGATGTCAATTCATGAAAAAGTGCACAAGCTAAGAATTTCAATCATCCCAAATCATCATGATCAATGAACAAATTTGTTAATCCATGCTCACAAATGTAATCTCAAGCTTAGCAACCTTATTTTTCAATTATCATCAAAAATGTAGGATGAAAGTGATAAATCAAGCAAATGTCAATGCTCAAAAGTGATCAATGATTGAATGATTTGATGATTTGAAACATTAAAAGTATGAATGCATGCATACTACCCCACCCCACACTTAAAAATTTGCTTAGTCCCTAAGCAATCAAATATAAGCATAAGAGAAGGGTAAAGAAACTTCTCTCGTGTGAAGGAAGACTAGAATGCATCCATGCTTGCTCCATGTGCTTTTCTTTTTGCTTATCATGCATGTTTGGCTTTGGCATAAACCTAAACTCATAAGGATATCAAGATAGTGAAATGTATAGAGCTTGTGAAACAAATCATAACATAGGCCAAACCAAACATATGAATGAGATAAAGAGTTATTCAATCTTATAAAACATCCAAGATAACAATAAACATAAAGTTTGAATAACATCAAGGAAACACACAAAAGAGTAGCAAGTTCAACTCATAACACAATACATCACAAAATACTAGCAAGAGTGAAACAAGCAAGCAAATAAGCATAGTGTGCTTCCTACTCATCATCCTCATCATAGTCATCATCATCATCTTGGTCTTCATTCATCATCATCCTCCTCTCTTCTCATCATCTCCCTCACTCTTGTGGAATGTGGCAAAGTAGTAATGGTCATCGGGTTGTGGAGGTGCCCTATACCCCGTGAGGTCTAGTTGGTCAAAGAGATGTGACATCATATCTCCTTGCCAATTAGCCATGTCTTGCGCGTAGGAGCCATAGGCAACTACTCTCTCATAGACCTCATCAACGGTATGTGGTGTGTAGTGGCTTTGTTGTGGTGGAGGAGGGTGATAGGTGTAGAGTGTATGGGATAGATGGAGGGGAATAAGGAGGAAAGTGATGGGGTGAGGAATGGTATGTAGGGATGTAAGAGGCGGCGGAATGGAAGGAGCTAGGGAGAATGAGCATAGGTGGCATGAGGTTCTTGGTCTTGCGGAGGAGGTGAGTCATTAGGAGTACGGATTCGGTTGGAAGGTCCTTCTCCTCTCTTCCTCTTTGTAACTTGCTCTACCGCACGAAGAGGACGAAAAGGCCTCACAACCCACCAATCATTCCCCCATTCAATCATGTGCATTTGGCGCATCCTCCTAGCATCAAGGACTTCTTTGCGTACGGGAGGGAAGTGGTCCACGGAGAATCCTAAGTATATGGCAATCCATGTGATGATAGCTCCGCCACCTAAAGCCTTTGCCTTAGCATTTGGCTTTTGGTACTCTTCAAATTGTCTTGTGAGCATTTGTACCAAGTCAATCTTCTTCCTCTCCTTAATCAAGCATGAAAACAAAACACATAAATATCCTCCTCACAACAAAGGTATCTTGAAGTCAATCTTCTTCCTCTCCTCACAACACACGGTGTCTTGAAGCACTCAATAGACATCAAATATTCTCCAACAAAGGTATCCACGATGGGAGAGTTTCCATCCTCTATATCCTCCACACTCAACCGAGACAAGTGATCGGCCACTACATTCTCAACTCCTTTCTTATCCTTTATCTCAATGTCGAATTCTTAAAGGAGGAGCACCCACTGAATCAATCTTGGCTTAGCTTCTTTCTTAGAGACAAGATATTTGATTGCCGCATGATGGTAAACACTATGGTCTTTGAACCAATCAAATATTGCCTAAACTTCTCAAATGCGTACACTATAGCCAACATTTCTTTTTCGGTGGTAGTGTAGTTCTCTTGAGTGGTATCAAGGGCTTTACTCAAGTAGTAAATGACATGTAGTTTCTTATCCACTCGTTGCCCCAATACCGCTCCAATAGCACCATCACTTGCATCACACATAAGCTCAAAGGGAAGTTCCCAATTAGGCGGTTGAATAATGGGAGCCGACACTAAAGCCATCTTTAGTGTCTCAAAAGCTTTACACACACCTCATCCATAACAAATTCCACTTCATTGCAAAGAAGGTTAGTGAGTGGCTTAGCAATCTTGGAGAAATCCTTTATGAATCTTCTATAAAATCCAGCATGTCCAAGAAAACTCCTCACTCCTTTTTGATCTCTAGGAGGTGGCAACTTCTCAATAACTTGAATTTTGCTTTGTCCACTTCAATTCCTTTCTTTGAGACCAAATGCCCTAGGACTATTCCTTCTTTGACCATAAAATGGCATTTTTCCCAATTTAGCACAAGGTCCATCTCAATACACCTAGCCAAAACATGAGACAAGTTTAGAAGGCAATCATCAAAGCTATAACCATGAACCGAAAAATCATCCATGAACACCTCAATAGATTTTTCCAAAAATTCAGCAAATATAGACATCATGCATCTTTGAAATGTAGCGGGTGCATTACATAAACCAAATGGCATGCGTCTATATGCAAAGGTGCCATAGGGACAAGTAAATGTATTTTTTCTTGGTCATCGGGATGTATAGGAATTTGAAAGAAACCACTATATCCATCAAGAAAGCAAAAGTATTCATGTCCCGCTAATCTTTCTAGCATTTGATCAATAAATGGGATAGGGAAATGATCTTTCTTAGTGGCTTTATTCAATTTCCTATAATCAATGCACATTCTCCAACCCGTGGTAGTCCTAGTAGGAATCAATTCCCCTTTATTTCTCTACCACCGTAATTCCCCCTTTCTTGGGAACTACGTGAATGGGCTCACCCAATCCGAGTGAGGAATGGCATATAAATCCCGCATCCCTTAGCTTGGTTATCTCTTTTAAGACTACCTCTCCAAGTTTAGGATTAAGCCTTCTAAGAAATTCTCTACAAGGTTTAGCATCATCTTCTAGCTTAATCCTATGCATGCAAACACTAGGACTAATGCCTTTGATATCATCAATAGTATGTCCAATAGCATTCTTATGAGTTCTAAGCACATGCAATAACTTGGAAGTCTCACCATCATCAAGTGAAGCACTCACAATCACCGGTAAGGATTTAGCTTCATCTAGAAATTCATACCTTAGATTTGGTGGAAGAGGCTTAAGCTCTCCACCAAATTCCTTACCTTCTTTAGGCGATTGAGTGGATTTTACCTCAATTTCCTTCTCCTCTTGCTGAATACACTCCTCCTCTTCTTCCTCAACTAGCATCTCTTCTTCCAAAGCTTCATCCATAAGTGAGGAAAACGAAATGCTATCTACATCTTCGGTCAAAAGCTCACTTTCGAAAGAGGTTAGTGCATCTTTGCAAACATAATCAAGAGTATCATCACAAGTATCCAAGAAATGACATTCTAGAGCATTTGTAGGGGAGCTAAGAACTTTTTTCAAATGGAATTTAATCTTTCACTACCAACTTTAAGTTCTATAGTCCCTTCTCCACAATCAATTATAGCTCTAACGGTATTCAAGAAAGGTCTACCAAGAATGATAGGAATGTCATGTTCTTCATCCATTTCAAGCACATAGAAATCAACGGGCACATAGAATTCTCCTACCTTAATAGGCACATCTTCTAGAATTCCCTTAGGACATCTAGATGATCTATCGGCTAATCTTAGGCTAATGGTAGTAGGAGTCAATTCACCCATGTCTAATCTTTTAAAGAGTGAAAATGGCATCAAAGATATACTTGCTCCTAAATCACACAATGCCCTAGCAACATTCACATCACCAATAGCAATAGGAATTGTAAATGAACCATGATCAAGTGACTTCCTAGGCATGTTATCTTGAATAATAGCACTACAATTAGCATCTAAAGCCACATGATCACTCTCAAGAAGTCTACGCTTGTTAGAAAGAAATTCTTTAAGAACTTAATAGGAAGGCATTTGAGCAAGTACCTCAACAAATGGAATTGTGACATTGATCTTCCTTAGGATTTCCATGAACCTCTTTCCATTTGCATCTTCCTTTTGTCTCCTTAGCCTTTGGGGAAATGGGACCTTGGGAACATAAGGAGGTGGCTCCTTATAGGTAGGCTCGTCTTTTCTTTTCTTTGAGTCCTTAACAACCTCCATTGGTTTAGGATCCTCTAACTCTTTCCCTCCTCTCAACGTGATTGCATTGATTGTCTCGGAAGAGTTGACATCCGGTAGGGAGGGGAGTTTCCCTTGATACCTTTGACTAGATGATGAGGCTTGTTGAGCAATTTGTGTCTCAAGCATCTTGGTATGTGCATGGAGTTGATCAATCCATCTTTTGAAACATCATATGAGTATCCTTTTGTTGTTGAGCTTGAGTAGCGGCCATTTGTGCCATCAAAGCAATCAAAGGATTATCATCATTCGATGGTTGTGGAGGCTTGTCCTCTTGCCTTTGCACATACCCTTGTCCTTGGTTTCCACTTTGGTAATCCTTCTAGGATAATTACTTCCTCCTTGATAGTTGTTTCTTTGTTGTGGAGGAATGTAACTTGAAGAGGTTTTGCCTTGGTAATTGTTTTGTGGAGGCCTCTCATTGCTTGGAGGTGTAGGCCTTCTAGGAAAGTTAGGGTCCTCATGAAACCGAACTTGTTGATTTTGGGATCTAGGTTGATAAAGGATGGATTGGGGCACTTGATATCCTCTATCTTGGTTCCTATTGACATAGCTCACTTCTTCAAACTCCTCTTGTTTCGAGAGACAACCTTGATCCTCCTCAATATGATGAACATCCTTTCTCCTACTGTTCATGTTGAAGTTTCCGAGGCTTTGAGCTAGAGAATTTACTGTTTTTGCCAAAGAGTTGAAATCTTCCTTAGTTACGGACTTGGAGGATTGCTCCTTGATCAGTGTTAGAAATGTCTATTTGAAGCCCCTACTTTCATGCTTATTTCATATGATTTGAACATAAAATATATTACTTTTGATACTTTGATTGATGTTTCAGGTCAAAAGCACGATTCCAGCCTTACGAAGGAGCATAAATGGAAGTATGAGGAAAAGCACGTGAATTCGGCCTAAATCAGATGTAATTGGAAGCATTTCTGCAATTTCTAGACCGAGTGTATTAAAGTACCTGACTCGAGCTAAAACAAGCCAAAGACTCATGTTACTCGACTGAGTAAATACACTGCTCGAGCAAATTATCACGTGACCAAGACCCTTCGTATGGATTCTCTTCGTTCACTCGACCATTTAATACAAGATTTAATACGAGAAGATAAGCAAGACCTTCCACTTACTCGAAGATTTAATACAAGTGGATACGCTACACTCTTCATTCACTCGACCCTTGTGATTACACTTTACTATATAAGCATCACAAGAGACTCGAAGAAGGTTGCCTAGGGGGCCGAAAACCCTAGTAAAGAAAAGTGATTGATTGAAGTCGAGTAACCAAGTGAAGAAGAAGAAAGAGCCGAGAGAGCTCGGAAGACCGTTTGAATTATAGAAGATTGTTCAACTTAATTTTGTACTCGAGATAACGAGGAGATAACAGCAGCTTGGAGCTCGACCGTGGATCATCAATCACTGAGAATTTCTAAACTTTACTCTTGTTTTATTTATAATCGTTTTACTTACAATCGTTTGAACATGTTTGCATTATCACTCAAGATGAGTGAGTAGTTTCCTTATAATGGGGATTTGATGAATCCCTAATGCTTATGAATAACTTGAACATGATTATCTAATTTATATGAATCAATTCTTGTATGACTATTATGTGTGTTGAATCATACCCGAGCACTACGTCTAGCTGTCCTGACAAAACGTCTAGAAGAGTAGGTCGAGTAGTATTTTCTAGGGAAGTACCGAGAGGTGAACTTAGACTATTTTGGAATCAATACAACCATTAGATCGAGTATATTAGCAAAGCGAGAGCAGCGAGTATATTTGGTGCATGAATGTATTAATAACCGTATTTGGACAGATTAGTGAAAACACCGAGAGGAATGAAGCTAGTCGGGTAGAACGTGCGAATCCAACATTCGGAAGTAAGGATTCGTATGCTAATGCTACTCAGTTTAAATTCTATAATATGAATCCAACATTCGGAAGTGAGGATTTATATTATCATTTAACTATACGTTCTAGATTAAATTGTCATCAAGAAGGAAATTCATAACTATAATCTATATCTTGCTCGAGTGAAACCATAAGTATTAGTGGAGGATTCTCATCCTTGTCATAGTTTTTAATATTTGATAACGAAACCTTTTCATAGTCTTTGATGTTTGATAACGAAACCTTTTCTTTAAATATTGCCTTGAGAATAAATAATATTTCCCTTTAATAAATAAAACACTTAAACTAAATTGAAAGCTAGTAATCGAGTCTGAAGAATTGAAAGCTAGTAATCGAGTTTGAAATATAACTTGACTCCACTGTTCCCTTGGGTTCGACACTAGGTCAACCCTAGTTCTATAAATTCTTTTGAGTTGCGTGTCCGAATATTTATCCGACTATACCGCAGCCGGTCACTCCTTATCCTTCTTCTTCAAATGATTTCTATCTCCTCCACATTGATGGCTATTCCTTACAAGCTTTTCTATGATCTTGAACCCTTCCGTGGCGGTAAGGTCCATAATTCCTCCACCACTTGCTTGATCCATTAAGTTTCTAGCTTCTTGATCCATTCCATCATAAAAACTTTGAAGCAATTGCCATTTGTTGAATCCATGGTGAGGGCATTCTCTTTGTAATTCCTTAAACCTCTCAAAAGCCTCATAGAAAGTCTCATCATCCATTTGAGTAAATTGAGTTATCTTGTCTCAAATTTTCTTTGTCTTCGCGGGAGGGAAGAATTGCATCAAAAACTCTTGGGCTAGATCCTCCCATGTCCTAAATGTGTTCGGCTCATGGCTTATTAACCAATCTTTAGCTTTGCCACTTAGAGAGAATGGAAACACCTTCGTATAGACATACTCTTGTTTGATTCCCGGGACTTTGTAAGTCCTACATAGCTCCGTAAATTGTGCAAGGTGGGAATTCGGGTTTCCATACCCATCAAATTGTGAAGAAGCAACCATATGTAGCAACGCAGATTTTACTTCAAACTCATTCTCCTCCCCCTCGGGCATATATATTGGCAATTCATATTGACCATAGTTGGAGCAATGTACGTTCCCACGGGTCTCTCTCCTTGTTCAATCATAGGGTGTCTTGGTAGTCTAGCTTGGTTGTTTTGTTGATGATCCATTAGCAAGGTTTGTGACGAGCACGTCGTTGAGTACTGCAAATTTATCCCGGCTCTCCTACTAGTATAGTCTTGGTAAGCTGGGGTCGAATCCACAGGGAACGGTGAGAACTCTCTTTTCAACTACAAACTAAGATTGGGGGTTGTGAGTGAAAACAACTAAAAGAAAGGAAAACTGTTGCGCAAGTACAACTGGCGCACACACAGACAGCAAGTACAAAAGATGTAAATAAAGATGCAAGAGATGAGCTCGGTTCAGATTCTTCACTATGAATTTCTATTTTTATCCTTGGTCACTAAAGATACATGACATAAGTTCACGTAGGTTAAGGTCCTGTCACAGCTTAATAACCTACACATACATTCCGGTCAAAGTCTGTATGATATTATTACTCAACCTAGTCTAGTCAACAACGAATCCGGTCAAGGTACCTATTGCCTATTCTAGTGTTACTCCTATCATTCACAGTCACGTACTTTTGATAGTTTAACTATAGATAATAGATTCTACAACTAAGTCTGCGGTGCAAGGCTTCGCGTAATTGTCTAACCTAATTATCATGCAATTGAGTTCGGAATAATAATACTAAACTTTATCATGCAGTTTAAGAACAAAACCTCAAAACATAATGTTCACAAGTCAAAGTCTAAACTGATAAAGCAAGTTAGCTAGACATGCTTTTATTAAACATCTCAAAGTCTGTATAATAAACAACAATAGTGAATAGTAAAAACAAAGAAAACTCAGCGTAGGTTGTCAATCTGCGCGTTGGTCCCTTGCTGCGCGTCGCTTCGTCACTCGCTCTGGCCCTTGTGCTTCTCTTCTAGCTATTTTTGGTCGGACGGCCCGGAGGCTGGTGTATGATGTCTCTCTTGCAAATCTTCAAGCTTTGTATTTATATGCAAGCTTCTAGGGTTTCCAAGTTCAAAATAAGAAAGAGATAATCTTTGATTTCCATGTTTATCCCTAAAATCTCGCATAAAATATATTCTGCGTGTTGCTGACGTCATCTCCGCGTTTGCTGACGTCATTGTCTGTGGTGGGTGACTTGGCTTGCACGCAACTTATCTTGCGCGCGACCGACTGGTGCGTGACCGACTGGTGCGTGACCGACTCACTTCTGAGTGACTGGTGCGCGATCGACTCACTTGTGCGCGACCGACTCACTTGTGAGCGACTGGTGCGCACCTGCATTCTGCTCGGACCTTTACAATTCTTTCTTCTTTGTTTCTTGCTGCGAAATAAGCTTCTAAACATCTATTTTTAACGCATATTCATCCTTAGCTCATAAAATCTCCTGAAATACAAAACTACACCAAAAGCGTAATTTTATACGAGAAAATATACAAACAAGCATAGTGTAAAGGACATAAAATATCATATGAAAGTGCCTTATCAGTTTGTTGAAATTAGGTCTAGTATCAGAAATGGCGGTTAAGGGAGTAGGATTGTCGTTTGATGAACTCGAAGCTTTGGCTTGGGCTCTCTTTTGTTGCGCTCTTGTTGTCATTCACCACACCTAACACAATCAAGAGAGTGTGATAGAGTGCTTTTGTACGCTACTTTAAGTCCGTTACACTGCTTATATTCTAACATATTTTAGTATAAGATTACGCTTTTGGTGTAGTTTTGTACTACAGGTTGATTAGAAGAGTTAGAACAAAAATGCAATAAGAAGGCTGAATTTCGAAACTCAAGACAACAAAGTGACAAGGTGCAAAAGGCCACCGGCGCGCGAACACTATGGCGCGCAAGTATGGGTCGCGCAGAAGACAGCAAAATGATGACGTCAGCAGATAGCGAGATATACGGAGCGATGACATCATCACGCGCTAAGAATATTTCCAAATTCGGTTTTTGGAAATCAAGTATTTCCTAAGCTGATTTTTAGAGATGAAGATGATTTCCTACAGATATTCTTGCCTAAATATTCGTGGAAACCCTAAGAGGCAAGACTATAAATACAAAGCTTCATGGAAATCACAAGTGTGCATACTTGGAGGGAGAAAGAGCAGAATTTCGGTCGAGCCGAGCGCGCGAGCTGTCACGCGAGCCTGACGACGCATCACTCAGATTTGCCTTGTTATTTTAGTTGTTCTATAATTATTCTTGAGATGTATTCATTCAGTATGTGTAGCTAACTTACTGAATTCGGTTTGGATTTGAATCTATGAATTATATGTTTTGAGGTCTTGTTCTTAAATTACATGATTAAGTTTAGTATTATTATTCCAAGCTCAATTGCATGATAATTAGGTTAGACAATTAAGCGAAGCCTTGCACCGCAGACTTAGTTGTAGAATCTATTATCTATAGTTAAACTATCAGAAGTACGTGACTGTGAATGATAGGAGTAACACTAGAATAGGCAATAGCTACCTTGACCGGATTCGTTGTTGACTAGACTAGGTTGAGTAATAATGTCATACAGACTTTGACCGGAATGTATGTGCAGGTTATCAAGCTGTGACAGGACCTTAACTTACGTGAACATTACATCATGTATCTTTAGTGACCGAGGATAAACATAGGAATTCATAGTGAAGAATCTGAACCGAGCTCATCTCTTGCATAGTTATTAACATCTTTCATACTTACTGTCTGATTGTGCGCCAGTTACACTTGCGCAACAGTTTTCTTTTCTTTTACTTGTTTTTACTCACAACCCCAATTCTTTAGTTGTAGATAAAAGACGCTTCTCACCGTTCCCTGTGGATTTGACCCCAACTTACCAAGACTATACTAGTAGGAGAGTCGGGACAAATTTGCAGCACTCAACGACGTGCTCGTCAAATTCAGCCTTCTTGTTGCATTTTTGTTCTAAGTCTTCTAATCAACCTGTAGTACAAAACTACACCAAAAGCGTAATCTTATACTAAAATATGTTAGAATATAAGCAGTGTAACGGAATTAAAGTAGCGTACAAAAGCACTCTATCAAATATCCACCACACGTGCTCTTGTTCGTCCCTGAACAATCCGGCTTCCTTACCTCTTGTGTACTGTACGCGTGAATATTGGACTTACTGCGCCGCACGTCTACGCCACCCTCACAACCTGCGCAACTGTGACTATACAACACAACACTGATTTAAGCAATTAATTCAAACCTTGTGTTACCTCTCTTGCGGAATGCATATCAATTCGGATGATTGGGAGATAGTCCTTTTTAAGCACCGGTCACCGAATTCTTCTTGATTTACGATTGCATGGTTATTCGTATTCGCTTTCTCTGATACGTGATTGATCTGCGTCTTAGGGTTTCTGAGCTCTACGTCTTTGACGCTTCACTTTTTGTTTCACGGACAGTTGGTAACGTGTGTTGCACAATTTTCTTCTTTTCATTGTCTCGGCCTTTTGAGCTTTACACTTTGAATTTAATACTTTCTTGTCCGGATATTATTCTTCCCTAGAACAATTTCCAATCATGGCCTTCGGATAGCAGCTATGGAATCACGCCCCGCTCTCGCTTCTGACCAGTCGCGCGCAAGTCAGGTCACGCGTTTGCAACCGCGCGCCCCTTCCTGAGCGGCTTACTTCAGCGAAGACGGTCAGTTTTCCCGTCTTGTCACGCCATTAGGGTTTTCGCCTTCGGCATCTGCGTGACTGAGCTTGCTCTTTTATCCTTTGACCGTGAAGTATCAACCTCCACGAATACTCATAACCATACAACCGTTCCTCAAGATTTTGTTCGATCGACTGCTTCTCTAGGACGTTTCTATCAACTCCACATCCCTCTTTATTCCACTCAAGAGACACACATAATTCGAAAAAATTATCAAAAATTCAGAATATGCCATATAAGCACAAATTAAGCATGTGCGCGAGTGCGCACACAGATCGCGCACGCCAATGTTTCTTTGCGCACAATTACCTCTTGAGATGCTCACATTCAGTTTGTCTAAACTAAACTAAAAAAACGAAATTTTTTACCTTACTACTCCTAAGGTAGATGTACTACTACCCCCCCACACTTAAACAAAAACGTGTCCTCACGTTATGAACAAGTAGTAAAGAAGGCAATAGCATGCATGCATTTAAAACAGTTGCACCGATCACAAACCATAATATAGCCATATCGCCGAAATAGGTCAAAACACCGATTAAATTAAAACACCGATTAAATTAAAACACTGTTCAAAACATAATACCAAGTAAAAATACATGTGTTTTAAAACAAACAGTTCAACAAGTCAACTAACGCTAAGCTCAGACACCGATTACAAAACATCTAAAAAGAAGTAGAAAAAGAAGACGAGGAGAATAATTGGGTGAGCTCTTCAATTGGGTCAGCATCCTGGAGTGCATATTCTTCTGGGATTGGGTCGCCCGCATGCCATCCCCTGGGTGGCGTCATGTCCAGGTTTAGACCTTGTGGCGCCACATATTCCATCACACGCTGAGCGTTGAACACCCAACGCTCATCCACCTGAACATATGCGCGACCTCCCTGTGCGCTGGTCTCAGCTCGCGCACGCCCTGTCTGGCGCCTGCTCCTTCTCGGCGCCACTGGCTCTTGCGCCACTACCTCTAGCGCAACCCTGACATTCTCCAAACCGGGTCTGTAGCTCCAGTATGCGGTACCATCCGCGCAAATCTTGACTCCTTTGTAGTGACGCATCTTCTTGCGCGTCAGGTACTCAGCCCGTACAATAGTATGCTCATCTGTCCATGGCTCCATGTGCAGACCACGCAAGAAGTGTGTGATCAGTCCTCCACACAATAATGGTCCCTTCATGCTCACTACCTCCCAGTAACTGGTGAGCAGGCGCGTGTAGTGCACCTTCTTCCCATAGTAGAGACCCTTGAGGATCTCCATGTTCATAAGCCCCGGTCGCTGTGATCCATTGTAGCGGCCCAGAATCGAGTGAGATATGAGCCTCTGCAGATAAAAAATCTTCGGGTCTAGCAGCTCAGTGTCGAGGCTCCTTCCTCCAGCGTACGGCTTACTGCCGTCCGTCCAATCATCCCAGGCCTCTTGATCAGTGTGCTCATCTCAACCTCTGCCCCGGGCATCCTATCCAATCCCATGACTGCGCCGAACTGTGATGGCACGGCCTCATAGTACACGCCCCTGTGGCGGTACCTAATCCGATTAGCCAGTCCCTCATATGAAGCGAGGAACTCTAGTGTATCCTCCACGTCAGTATCCGAAGACAGCTCCATAAACGCAGCCCACCCGATTGCGGCAAATGCTGCGTGTACGTCCTCATATAACCCCATCTCGCGCAAAACTCCTCATCAACAAAAACCGCAGGCAAAATCTCACACCTACTGTACAGCCTGTACTTTATCTCAAAATCCAGCTCTCAGACTGATCCACGCAGATAGACATATTACGCAGCAATTAACTCACCCAAAAATTTCAAACTGGCGCGCGTGACAGGACAAACTTCTACTGCAAAATTGAACACTAAAACTATTCCAAATCAGCTGAAATTTTGACAGTAGAATACCTGCACTGAGATCTACGTTCTGGCCAAAAATCACGGAATTTTGGGTTGGGCGGCGGCGGCAGCGCGGCGGCAGTGGTGGCGGTCGGCGGTGGCTTGGTGGCTTTGGGGATTTTGTGTTTAGTGAGATAAGTTGAAAATGAAAAGTGACACTAAATGAACCCCACATCACATATTTATAGCACAAAAAGCCCGCATGCATGCATGGCCCAAAACTACATGGGCCCAAAACTAAACTAAACCTAAAACTAAAACTAAGCTAAAACTAAGCTAAAAAACTGAAGCACATACAAAAATATGAAAATAAAAACTAAGTTAAGTTTGTCGGAGTACCTTCCGACAAGTGCTTTGTTTAACGTCGTTAGCTCGACGCAAATGTGCACTCATAGCGCACGGATCTCCTCCCCCACACTTGAACTTTTGCCTAATCCCATATTATCATTTTTTCTGCATGGCAAAAATTTAGGTGAGTTAGAATCAGTAGATAATAATTAATATGATCGGAGAGAAGAGAAATAGAAAACGCAAAGTCTCGCGTGTTACTACCTTTGTATGTGCCAGACTGTGCGCAGATTAACTCTCGTGCGTCCTTGCGTCGTGCAGCTCTGTTCTGTAGGACCATTCTGCGCACCTTCTCCGCATTCCTGTGCTGGTCCCAAGTATCGTACTGCTCCCTACCTCGCTCTCTAATCTTCTTATCTGGTGGTTTTCTCTTAATGTTGTTCTGACGCGCCATAGGTACCATCTTCTGGTTGGCACGCAACATCTCAGAATGTGTCGGTCTAGGTGTAGCAGTTTTGTCTCTGAACTTGACTTGGGTTTCGACTATTGGTTCTTCTGATAATCTGATTCGGTTTATGACATCTAATCTGAGTTTGCTCTTCTTATCTTGTAATGTCACAATACCACTGCCGATGTCAATGCATGCTTTTGCGGTTCTCATAAATGGTCGGTCGAGCAAAACTGTTTCTCTTGACTCAGTGTTTGGCTTGTTCATATCTACAACGTAGAAGTCTGCTAAAAACTTAAGTCCACCGACATGTGTCAAAACATCCTCAATCTTACCTTTTGCTTCAGTCCGTGACATGTCCGCAAGTAAGAAACCAATATCTGTCGGCTCTAGAGGTCCCATTGATGATGCGGAGTATAAAGAATATGGTAATAAATTTACCGAGGCCCCTAAGTCTAGCATACACTCACTCGCGAACGTATCTCCTATAGTGCACGAAATTGTGAAGGTACCGGGATCAGCAAGTTTTTCTGGTAAGTCCGGAGCCAAACACAATTTCAAACTTGCTTGGAAATCATTCAGCATGGTATCATCCTTCTGTTCTGGTGCGTCAGGGTCAGTGCGTGTGAAGACTGGTGCAACGACTAACTCTGTGTTCAGCTCTTCTGCGCTATCAGTAGCGCGTGTATCAACTGGTGCACTAGCACTGTCTGGGTGTGGCGCGTCCATCTGAATCATGTTGATACTTCCCTTCGGGTTCTGAATAACCTGAGAGGGTAAATTGCCATCACTAGCCTTCAACTCGTTTACTGCAGTGGCAATCTGAGTGAGCTGGTTTTCTATCAACTTAAATCGTTTGTCATTCTATTCTTCATTCTTTCGCACCTTCTCAGCTAACTGACCTACTATTTCTTCTAGTGACTTCTTCGGCTGCTGGTTGTATTGTGCTGGTCCTTCAGCCCGTTTGTGTGGTGGGTTGTAAGAAGCGGCTGGCGCGTAAGGTCGCGCGCCAGTTGGTGCATTAGGTTGCGCGCGCCAGTCAGCGCGCGGTCTTTGGAAATTCTGTTCATTCTTCCAACTGAACCCATTCTCAGCTAAACCGAATCTAGGCTGTCCTTGCCTAGCTTGTCCATTATTCCACCCTCCTACGACATTAACATCTGTGTGTTCTTCAAACAGGGTGGGGCACGCGTCAGTCTGGTGATTTGTGGCCTGACAAACTCACAAGTTCTAATATCGGCGCTCTGCTTCATCATCAGCTTTTGCATCATATCATTCAGTTCCTTGATCTCTCCAGTTACGTCCACTTGATGCAATGATCTGGCGCGGTTGTTCTCTAAAGACACTTGATATCTGACTTGGTCCGCAGTGTCTTCTATCAGCTTCCTCACATTGCCTCTTGCGCAAGCATTCAACAACCTGAGTTCCATCTCAGTTAATCCATTGAGGAAGTTCTCAATCAATACGTGCTGGGGGAGTCCGTGATTGTAGCAGTTCGCCTCTAATTCCCTGAACCGCTCGTAATACTCAGATAGTGACTCTCCATGCAACTGTTTCGGGGCAGCCAGCTCTCTATTCTTGAAAACTCGCTTCGGATATGAAACTTTGAGTATTCAGAGATGCTCTTGTTATTCCCAATAAAATAGCTCGGTAACAGATTGCTTCGTCCAAAGCACGCCCCGTTCGTTCTGCTCGCAACAATCCAATAAGCTCTCCGGGTAAATCTTGGTTTATTTAATTATCAGGGACTCCCAAGCAACCAAATTATCTATAAATAGAAGCTATTTATAGATAAGTGAAGGCTTGTTATTTAACAGTATAACATGAATTATATGTCCGTGTCAACCAATATCTATATATGCCTAGCTATATAGCATTTAGTATTTAGCTAGATCCATCAGAATTTAAGACCTTGTGTTTGTCTAACGATATAGAAGAGGAATATAAGGTACAACCCATATCTCAAGATGCTTCCTCCAGTGCTTATCAGATCATGAGCAGGGCATTCATGAAGAGTGATTAGTGGCGGGGGCAGGATTCGAACCAGCAATCTTCCGGTCATGAGCCGGATGAGTTGACCATTCCTCTACCCTGCTTCCCTTAATGCTAGCACTCTCTTATAGAAGTAATGATACCTTGGCCGCGGGATAGAATTCCTCGGCCGAATTGATCTCTTCGCCTCTCTCTGGGACTTGCTCGGTTTGACTGATGTTTGCTCGGGAGAGTAGAATCTCCTCTTGGGCACTTGATTTGAATTTTCATCCACTTTGCTCTATTTTGTGCTTTTTACTCTCTTTGATAAACTTTGAATAAAATCTGCATAAAACATCAAAGAGTATTCACAAAATAATCGAAAACTAACAAGAATCAAGCATAAGAAGTGTACAAATACTTGCGAATTTGCACACTTATCACAAGCCCTTCCCCGCCTTTCCCGCACAACCCCGCACGAAACTTTGAATTCCGAAAATGTGTCTCGACCAGAATGCCCCAATATGTTATTAATGTTGTTTCCCAAAAGATAGCTCGGGAAAAGTTGTCAAAAGTGTGGGATTTTTTCAAATCTGTCGAAACTGCCGGAGCGCGGCCCTTCCCGGCCTTTCCCGCACAACCCCGCACGAAACTTTGAATTCAAAATGTGTCTCGACCAGAATGCCCCAATATGTTATTAATGTTGTTTCCCAAAAGATAGCTCGGGAAAAGTTGTCAAAAGTGCGGGGATTTTTTCAAATCTGTCGAAACTGCCCGACGCGCAGGCCCTTCCCGGCCTTTCCCGCACAACCCCGCACGAAACTTTGAATTCCGAAAATGTGTCTCGACCAGAATGCCCCAATATGTTATTAATGTTGTTTCCCAAAAGATAGCTCGGGAAAAGTTGTCAAAAGTGCGGGGATTTTTTCAAATCTGTCGAAACTGCCCGGGACGCGCAGGCCCTTCCCGCCTTTCCCGCACAACCCCGCACGAAACTTTGAATTCCGAAAATGTGTCTCGACCAGAATGCCCCAATATGTTATTAATGTTGTTTCCCAAAAGATAGCTCGGGAAAAGTTGTCAAAAGTGCGGGGATTTTTTCAAATCTGTCGAAACTGCCCGGGACGCGCAGGCCCTTCCCGGCCTTTCCCGCACAACCCCGCACGAAACTTTGAATTCCGAAAATGTGTCTCGACCAGAATGCCCCAATATGTTATTAATGTTGTTTCCCAAAAGATAGCTCGGGAAAAGTTGTCAAAAGTGCGGGGATTTTTTCAAATCTGTCGAAACTGCCCGGGACGCGCAGGCCCTTCCCGGCCTTTCCCGCACAACCCCGCACGAAACTTTGAATTCCGAAAATGTGTCTCGACCAGAATGCCCCAATATGTTATTAATGTTGTTTCCCAAAAGATAGCTCGGGAAAAGTTGTCAAAAGTGCGGGGATTTTTTCAAATCTGTCGAAACTGCCCGGGACGCGCAGGCCCTTCCCGGCCTTTCCCGCACAACCCCGCACGAAACTTTGAATTCCAAAATGTGTCTCGACCAGAATGCCCCAATATGTTATTAATGTTGTTTCCCAAAAGATAGCTCGGGAAAAGTTGTCAAAAGTGCGGGGATTTTTTCAAATCTGTCGAAACTGCCCGGGACGCGCAGGCCCTTCCCGGCCTTTCCCGCACAACCCCGCACGAAACTTTGAATTCCAAAATGTGTCTCGACCAGAATGCCCCAATATGTTATTAATGTTGTTTCCCAAAAGATAGCTCGGGAAAAGTTGTCAAAAGTGCGGGGATTTTTTCAAATCTGTCGAAACTGCCCGGGACGCGCAGGCCCTTCCCGCCTTTCCCGCACAACCCCGCACGAAACTTTGAATTCCGAAAATGTGTCTCGACCAGAATGCCCCAATATGTTATTAATGTTGTTTCCCAAAAGATAGCTCGGGAAAAGTTGTCAAAAGTGCGGGGATTTTTTCAAATCTGTCGAAACTGCCCGGGACGCGCAGGCCCTTCCCGGCCTTTCCCGCACAACCCCGCACGAAACTTTGAATTCCGAAAATGTGTCTCGACCAAAATGCCCCAATATGTTATTAATGTTGTTTCCCAAAAGATAGCTCGGGAAAAGTTGTCAAAAGTGCGGGGATTTTTTCAAATCTGTCGAAACTGCCCGGGACGCGCAGGCCCTTCCCGCCTTTCCCGCACAACCCCGCACGAAACTTTGAATTCCGAAAATGTGTCTCGACCAGAATGCCCCAATATGTTATTAATGTTGTTTCCCAAAAGATAGCTCGGGAAAAGTTGTCAAAAGTGCGGGGATTTTTTCAAATCTGTCGAAACTGCCCGGGACGCGCAGGCCCTTCCCGGCCTTTCCCGCACAACCCCGCACGAAACTTTGAATTCCGAAAATGTGTCTCGACCAGAATGCCCCAATATGTTATTAATGTTGTTTCCCAAAAGATAGCTCGGGAAAAGTTGTCAAAAGTGCGGGGATTTTTTCAAATCTGTCGAAACTGCCCGGGACGCGCAGGCCCTTCCCGGCCTTTCCCGCACAACCCCGCACGAAACTTTGAATTCCGAAAATGTGTCTCGACCAGAATGCCCCAATATGTTATTAATGTTGTTTCCCAAAAGATAGCTCGGGAAAAGTTGTCAAAAGTGCGGGGATTTTTTCAAATCTGTCGAAACTGCCCGGGACGCGCAGGCCCTTCCCGGCCTTTCCCGCACAACCCCGCACGAAACTTTGAATTCCGAAAATGTGTCTCGACCAGAATGCCCCAATATGTTATTAATGTTGTTTCCCAAAAGATAGCTCGGGAAAAGTTGTCAAAAGTGCGGATTTTTTCAAATCTGTCGAAACTGCCCGGGACGCGCAGGCCCTTCCCGCACAACCCCGCACGAAACTTTGAATTCGAAAATGTGTCTCGACCAGAATGCCCCAATATGTTATTAATGTTGTTTCCCAAAAGATAGCTCGGGAAAAGTTGTCAAAAGTGCGGGGATTTTTTCAAATCTGTCGAAACTGCCCGGGACGCGCAGGCCCTTCCCGCCTTTCCCGCACAACCCGCACGAAACTTTGAATTCCGAAAATGTGTCTCGACCAGAATGCCCCAATATGGTTATTAATGTTGTTTCCCAAAAGATAGCTCGGGAAAAGTTGTCAAAAGTGCGGGGATTTTTTCAAATCTGTCGAAACTGCCCGGGACGCGCAGGCCCTTCCCGGCCTTTCCCGCACAACCCGCACGAAACTTTGAATTCCGAAAATGTGTCTCGACCAGAATGCCCCAATATGTTATTAATGTTGTTTCCCAAAAGATAGCTCGGGAAAAGTTGTCAAAAGTGCGGGGATTTTTTCAAATCTGTCGAAACTGCCCGGGACGCGCAGGCCCTTCCCGGCCTTTCCCGCACAACCCCGCACGAAACTTTGAATTCCGAAAATGTGTCTCGACCAGAATGCCCCAATATGTTATTAATGTTGTTTCCCAAAAGATAGCTCGGGAAAAGTTGTCAAAAGTGCGGGGATTTTTTCAAATCTGTCGAAACTGCCCGGGACGCGCAGGCCCTTCCCGGCCTTTCCCGCACAACCCCGCACGAAACTTTGAATTCCAAAAATGTGTCTCGACCAGAATGCCCCAATATGTTATTAATGTTGTTTCCCAAAAGATAGCTCGGGAAAAGTTGTCAAAAGTGGGATTTTTTCAAATCTGTCGAAACTGCCCGGACGCGCAGGCCCTTCCCGGCCTTTCCCGCACAACCCCGCACGAAACTTTGAATTCCGAAAATGTGTCTCGACCAGAATGCCCCAATATGTTATTAATGTTGTTTCCCAAAAGATAGCTCGGGAAAAGTTGTCAAAAGTGCGGGGATTTTTTCAAATCTGTCGAAACTGCCCGGGACGCGCAGGCCCTTCCCGGCCTTTCCCGCACAACCCCGCACGAAACTTTGAATTCCGAAAATGTGTCTCGACCAGAATGCCCCAATATGTTATTAATGTTGTTTCCCAAAAGATAGCTCGGGAAAAGTTGTCAAAAGTGCGGGGATTTTTTCAAATCTGTCGAAACTGCCCGGGACGCGCAGGCCCTTCCCGGCCTTTCCCGCACAACCCCGCACGAAACTTTGAATTCCGAAAATGTGTCTCGACCAGAATGCCCCAATATGTTATTAATGTTGTTTCCCAAAAGATAGCTCGGGAAAAGTTGTCAAAAGTGTGGGGATTTTTTCAAATCTGTCGAAACTGCCCGGGACGCGCAGGCCCTTCCCGGCCTTTCCCGCACAACCCCGCACGAAACTTTGAATTCGAAAATGTGTCTCGACCAGAATGCCCCAATATGTTATTAATGTTGTTTCCCAAAAGATAGCTCGGGAAAAGTTGTCAAAAGTGCGGGGATTTTTTCAAATCTGTCGAAACTGCCCGGGACGCGCAGGCCCTTCCCGGCCTTTCCCGCACAACCCCGCACGAAACTTTGAATTCCGAAAATGTGTCTCGACCAGAATGCCCCAATATGTTATTAATGTTGTTTCCCAAAAGATAGCTCGGGAAAAGTTGTCAAAAGTGCGGGGATTTTTTCAAATCTGTCGAAACTGCCCGGACGCGCAGGCCCTTCCCGGCCTTTCCCGCACAACCCCGCACGAAACTTTGAATTCCGAAAATGTGTCTCGACCAGAATGCCCCAATATGTTATTAATGTTGTTTCCCAAAAGATAGCTCGGGAAAAGTTGTCAAAAGTGGATTTTTTCAAATCTGTCGAAACTGCCCGGGACGCGCAGGCCCTTCCCGGCCTTTCCCGCACAACCCCGCACGAAACTTTGAATTCCGAAAATGTGTCTCGACCAGAATGCCCCAATATGTTATTAATGTTGTTTCCCAAAAGATAGCTCGGGAAAAGTTGTCAAAAGTGCGGGGATTTTTTCAAATCTGTCGAAACTGCCCGGGACGCGCAGGCCCTTCCGCCTTTCCCGCACAACCCCGCACGAAACTTTGAATTCCGAAAATGTGTCTCGACCAGAATGCCCCAATATGTTATTAATGTTGTTTCCCAAAAGATAGCTCGGGAAAAGTTGTCAAAAGTGCGGGGATTTTTTCAAATCTGTCGAAACTGCCCGGGACGCGCAGGCCCTTCCCGGCCTTTCCCGCACAACCCCGCACGAAACTTTGAATTCCGAAAATGTGTCTCGACCAGAATGCCCCAATATGTTATTAATGTTGTTTCCCAAAAGATAGCTCGGGAAAAGTTGTCAAAAGTGGGGATTTTTTCAAATCTGTCGAAACTGCCCGGGACGCGCAGGCCCTTCCGGCCTTTCCCGCACAACCCCGCACGAAACTTTGAATTCGAAAATGTGTCTCGACCAGAATGCCCCAATATGTTATTAATGTTGTTTCCCAAAAGATAGCTCGGGAAAAGTTGTCAAAAGTGCGGGGATTTTTTCAAATCTGTCGAAACTGCCCGGGACGCGCAGGCCCTTCCCGGCCTTTCCCGCACAACCCGCACGAAACTTTGAATTCCGAAAATGTGTCTCGACCAGAATGCCCCAATATGTTATTAATGTTGTTTCCCAAAAGATAGCTCGGGAAAAGTTGTCAAAAGTGCGGGGATTTTTTCAAATCTGTCGAAACTGCCCGACGCGCAGGCCCTTCCCGGCCTTTCCCGCACAACCCCGCACGAAACTTTGAATTCGAAAATGTGTCTCGACCAGAATGCCCCAATATGTTATTAATGTTGTTTCCCAAAAGATAGCTCGGGAAAAGTTGTCAAAAGTGCGGGGATTTTTTCAAATCTGTCGAAACTGCCCGGGACGCGCAGGCCCTTCCCGGCCTTTCCCGCACAACCCCGCACGAAACTTTGAATTCCGAAAATGTGTCTCGACCAGAATGCCCCAATATGTTATTAATGTTGTTTCCCAAAAGATAGCTCGGGAAAAGTTGTCAAAAGTGTAAGGATTTTTTCAAATCTGTCGAAACTGCCCGGGACGCGCAGGCCCTTCCTTTCCCGCACAACCCCGCACGAAACTTTGAATTCCGAAAATGTGTCTCGACCAGAATGCCCCAATATGTTATTAATGTTGTTTCCCAAAAGATAGCTCGGGAAAAGTTGTCAAAAGTGCGGGGATTTTTTCAAATCTGTCGAAACTGCCCTGATGCGCAGCCCCTTCCCGGCCTTTCCCGCACAACCCGCACGAAACTATGAATTCCAAAAATGTGTTTCGACCAGAATGCCCCAATATGTTATTAATGTTGTTTCCCAAAAGATAGCTCGGGAAAAGTTGTCAAAAGTGCGGGGATTTTTTCAAATCTGTCGAAACTGCCCGGACGCGCAGGCCCTTCCCGGCCTTTCCCGCACAACCCCGCACGAAACTTTGAATTCCGAAAATGTGTCTCGACCAGAATGCCCCAATATGTTATTAATGTTGTTTCCCAAAAGATAGCTCGGGAAAAGTTGTCAAAAGTGCGGGGATTTTTTCAAATCTGTCGAAACTGCCCGGGACGCGCAGGCCCTTCCCGGCCTTTCCCGCACAACCCCGCACGAAACTTTGAATTCGAAAATGTGTCTCGACGAGAATGCCCCAATATGTTATTAATGTTGTTTCCCAAAAGATAGCTCGGGAAAAGTTGTCAAAAGTGCGGGGATTTTTTCAAATCTGTCGAAACTGCCCGGGACGCGCAGGCCCTTCCCGGCCTTTCCCGCACAACCCCGCACGAAACTTTGAATTCGAAAATGTGTCTCGACAGAATGCCCCAATATGTTATTAATGTTGTTTCCCAAAAGATAGCTCGGGAAAAGTTGTCAAAAGTGCGGGGATTTTTTCAAATCTGTCGAAACTGCCGGGACGCGCAGGCCCTTCCCGGCCTTTCCCGCACAACCCCGCACGAAACTTTGAATTCGAAAATGTGTCTCGACCAGAATGCCCCAATATGTTATTAATGTTGTTTCCCAAAAGATAGCTCGGGAAAAGTTGTCAAAAGTGCGGGGATTTTTTCAAATCTGTCGAAACTGCCCGGACGCGCAGGCCCTTCCCGGCCTTTCCCGCACAACCCCGCAGAAACTTTGAATTCCGAAAATGTGTCTCGACCAGAATGCCCCAATATGTTATTAATGTTGTTTCCCAAAAGATAGCTCGGGAAAAGTTGTCAAAAGTGCGGGGATTTTTTCAAATCTGTCGAAACTGCCGGGACGCGCAGGCCCTTCCCGGCCTTTCCCGCACAACCCCGCACGAAACTTTGAATTCTGAAAATGTGTCTCGACAAGAATGCCCCAATATGTTATTAATGTTGTTTCCCAAAAGATAGCTCGGGAAAAGTTGTCAAAAGTGCGCGGATTTTTTCAAATTTGTCGAAACTGCCAGGGACCCGCATGCCCTTCCCGGCCTTTCCCGCACAACCCCGCATGAAACTTTGAATTCCGAAAATGTGTGTTGGATCGAGGTTAGCTTGTACTTCTAGTCGTGAGGGTCGACTTGTCCCTCGATACGAC
Organism: Sedum album; assembly: GCA_006409495.1. Lineage (NCBI taxonomy): Eukaryota > Viridiplantae > Streptophyta > Magnoliopsida > Saxifragales > Crassulaceae > Sedum > Sedum album. The sequence goes on along the minus strand of QZGG01002109.1, from coordinate 9,444 downwards.
TAGTCACAGCGGAATAAATACGAGTAAGTAATAAACACAAGTAAAACAGTACTAACGATTTTAGGTGGAAACCCAACTGGGAAAAACCACCCCTTCCAGCAGCAACTGGAAGGATTCTCAACTTCAACCTTTATTAATGTCCTCGAACCGAATACACTTGAATCAGCTAGTACAACTCCTCGTTTACTACTGTTCTAAGCTGCACCCCTTGATTCTCAGGCACCAACTAAGTCGAAGTTCTGCAGCAAGCCATCTCAAGCTAGATGGACCAATGAAGTCTCTAGCCTAACACTAAAAGCCCTCAACCAACGTAGTAAACGCGGTCACGCTCGCTCTCCTCGCTGCCGTTGCTCGTCTCCTTGTGCTTTGGTCTCGATCGCTCCTTTAGCTATCTCACAAAGTCACACGGATGGAAGCTCCTGCTGCTGGCTTTTATACTAAGCCACTCCTTCCAAATCAAACCCTACAATCCATGCAAGATTTAATTAGGAAATATCATATCTATTCAAATCTTTGTTCAATACTTTATCTAAACTCTAAAAATCAGTTAGGATATTGTCACAATCAATATAGGCAGTTAGAATATTATCACAATTGATATAATCAGTTTAGGCAACTAGATAATCTCCCCTGATTTTTCTCTGTCCGAAATATCAGGAAACTGCTAACGACTTCAGACTAGTCGTTGGGTAAGTCCAGTGAAGCACAATCTGCACACTCAATACACTAGTCAGTATTGATCACTTGTCATCATCAAAACCCCAAGGGTTTAACAATTTCCCCCTTTTTGATGATGACAAATAATCTGGAAAAAATAAAAAACCACAAGTGATGTGCAGATTCAATTACCGACCAAGCTACCGAGCATTCCCCCTAAGTCCATGCGCTAGGTCCTCTTGTTAAAGTTCCTTAGGAACTGAGTGAACTGAGTCCTTTACCTGCACATAACAACCACTATTTCCCCCTTTTGTCATTATCAAAAAAATACCATAATCTGGGTCAGTAGAGAAACGACAAGTAGCACACCAAAATATTAGTCAAGCAAGATCAGGTGTAAAAGAAGTGCAGTTCAAAATAAAACCGCCCGTCACATCGGGCAAAATAGGACAAGTTCAGTTCAAAGTTTATCAAAGAAAACGGAAAGTGTGCTAGGTCAAAACAGGAGGGCCTAGAGACTGGTCATCAGAGATCAAGAAGTGCGACTGGTGGTCTGAGCAGCAATAAATTGGTCCATTCTAATCAGCTGATCCACCTTCTCATTTAGAAACCGAAGCAAGCCAATAATTTCCTTCCTCTGAGAAACAGCACTTGTATCCTCAGCTTGCTCCTTAACTTCCTGATCATCATCCAGGTCCACTACTGGGACAGACTTCTTCTCCTTCGCCTCATCTCTGGTGACTCCCTCAGACAACTCATACTTATGTACCCAACCAATGCCTTCACTACAGGCATAGTTGATACGTCCCATATTTCCTTCATTGAGTTGGCGGGAGCAGCAGACCTCAACCTTCGGGTGATATGCTTCAAAGTACATGAGGATCATCTTAACCAGTCGAGGGTATGGCAACTTCTTGGACTCAGACTTCTTGACGACCACCATGAGCTGGAGGATAATCTTAGGCAAATTCACTGGTGCCTTTGTTAATATCTTCCCCAACAGAACCTCCTCATAGGTGGTGGGCACTGTATGCTTTCCTCCTCTTGGCAACAAACACAGTGCTAGAAATTCAAGAAGTACTCGAGAGATCACCGGCATATTATCTCCTTTTCCTAACACCACCTGGTGTATCTCTGCCTCAGCAACGTCCACAAGAATACCTGCATTCAACTCATCATACCCCTCACATGGAATTTCCAGAATGGTTGCAAGGTCCCTCTCTGTAAACTTAAACTTCTCCTTGCCAATCTTAAAACACACAGTCAACAACTTACTGCCAGACACAGGTTCAAGTGACTTGTAGAACTCCTTTACCAGACCAACATCAACCATAGCTGGTCCAACAAACAACTCATCCCACCCTTGATGAGTGAACAATTCAACAACTATTCCTAGATCATTATCACTTAGGTAATCAGGATCAAAAGCCATGTCACGTACAATACCTTGACATATCCGATCTGTGGACTTCGGGAAATCCTTGGCTGCATCTCTCTTTGCCTTCACCTGACGTTCACCAGAAAGTGTTGACTCTGCCTTCCTCTTGTTGCTTGGCAATATGCCAGAAGCGACTCCTTTTCCTTTACTTCTGGTCCCAATCCTTCTGCCCAGGGAGATGCCCATACTCAGACTTGCCTCCTTACTGGTCTGGGAAGTCTGTTTACCAGCTGCATTATCGTCTAAAGACTCCTCATTACCACCTGTTGATATTGCTCATTTTCCATCATCATCAGTCGGAGCAGGTGGCTCCTCAGTAACCTTCTTTTCACCAACATCAGGCATCTTCTCAGGCTGACAGGAAGTCCCAACCTGTTCCACTCCTTTGGCCGGCGACTCATCAGGTGGAACCACTCCACTCTTCTTCTCCTGACTCATTGCCTTCTGAGTCTTCTCATTCTCCAAACCCATATCATCAGTCTTCTCCGCTGATGAGTCCATCACATCTCCAAATCGATCACGTCTCCTGAATTGATAAGTCCAAGCGTTTTCTTCGGGCGTGTAGTTTGTGTCTCATTGGTCAATCCAATCGGTGGCTAATGAATGCTGTCTGACAACCAAGTCTTACCACTAGTCTCTCTTATTAACCAGTCTCAAGGTATAATGTGAAGGAAGTAATGCGGCAGTTGTCCTAGTGACAGAAAACATTACTTCAAAGAAAAACATGTTAGTCAACGAATCACATAAACAGACCCAAACATATGATCATTCTCGAATATGTGTGTATCATCTACCACTAGTGTCTCCGAACTACTAATCAAAACAGATGGGGACTGGAGACAGCTAGTTCTGGAATAGGCTAGGGTTGGTCTCAACTACTTCCTTTGGGCTTATGATGTGGGAACAAATAGGAAGTGTTGTTAGGTCACAAAGAACATACTGAAGTATATCACAGTTTTACCATGTGTGACGGGAGTCTTAATCTGTACTGAAGCTACTAGTACACAAGATATGTGACCTCCAGTTGGTGATCACTAGTCACTTCTATCTACTAACACACCAGAGCATGAATATTCAGATCAGACAGAGGTTAGTAGTAGAAGTTATATACTGATTAGGATAGAGAGATCATACCCAGCTCCATTCGGAGCCTTTCGAAGAGTTCCCTATGCAAGGCCTTCGTGAAAATGTCAGCGACTTGATCATCTGTCCTACAATAGTTCATTGTGACTATTCCCTTTTCAACCCAGTCTTTTAGAAAGTGATAACGAGTCTCTATATGCTTTGTTCTAGTGTGCTGCACAGGATTTTTTGAGATTTCAATAGCACTTGTGTTATCACAGAAAATAGGGACTGAAAGTAATTTAAGACCATAGTCACTTAGCTGTTGTCGAAGCCATAACAGCTGTGAGCAGCATGCAGCAGCTGCCATATATTCTGCCTCTGCAGTGGAAAGTGCCACCAAATTTTGTTTCTTGGAAGACCAGGAGACTAGACAGGAGCCAAGAAACTGAGCTGTTCCAGAGGTCGACTTCCGATCCACTCTGCTTCCAGCGAAGTCTGTGTCGGTGTATCCCACAAGTTCTAGCGATTCTCCTCTAGGATACCACAGTACCAAGTTGTCAGTTCCCTTAAGATACCTGAGTATTCTTTTAACTGCCTTCAAGTGTGTTTCTCTGGGGTCAGCCTGAAACCTGGCACAGAGACAAACACTATACATTATATCTGGTCGGCTAGCAGTTAAGTAAAGAAGTGAACCTATCATTCCCCGATAGAGTTTCTGATCAACTGGTGTAGCAGACTCGTCCTTCCCAAGCGAGTCATTTGGGGAAATCGGTGTACTGAAGTGTTTGGCATCGCTTATACCAAACTTCTTTATCATCTCTCTCAGGTACTTCTGCTGGTAGATCTTGGTTCCTTCCTTTTCCTGTGACACTTGTAAACCAAGAAAGAAAGTGAGTTCACCTTCCATGCTCATTTCAAATTATGTTCTCATGAGCTCTGAAAATTCTTTGACAAGAGAAGTGTTAGTGGAACTGAAAATAATGTCATCTACATATACTTGAACTACTAGTATATCACTTCCCTTTTTCAGCAAGAACAGAGTCTTGTCCACCTGTCCTCTGGTACATCCATGATCAAGTAAAAACTGGGACAGTCGCTCATACCAGGCGCGAGGGGCCTGTTTCAGCCCGTACAGTGCTTTCTCCAAACGGTAGACATGATTCGGGATTTGGTGATCTTCAAACCCAGGTGTCTGAGACACATACACCTCCTCTTTCAGAATTCCATTCAGAAAGGCCGTCTTAACGTCCATTTGGTATAACTTGAATCCATGGTAGGCAGCATACGCAATCAGCAGTCTGATTGCCTCCAGTCTTGCCACTGGTGCGAATGTCTCATAATAGTCTATGCCTTCCTGTCTTGAGTAGTCATCAACAATGACTAGTACATACCGATTACCTCCTCTACTCTGGACACGCATCGGTCCGCACAGATCCGTATGAATCAAGTCTAGAGGCTTCTCACCATTTTACCTTTGGCACAAGAACCGCATACTCCGTTCTCAGATTCCTTCACGCTGGGTAATTGATGAGTGTTAGAAATGTCTATTTTAAGCCCATACTTTCATGCTTATTTCATATGATTATAACGTAAAATATATTACTTTTGATACTTTGATTGATGTTTCAGGTCAAATACACGGTTTACACCTTACGAAGGAGCATAACTGGAAATATGAGGAAAAGCACGTGAATTCGGCCTAAATCATACATAATTTGGAGCATTTCTGCAATTCTTAGACCGAGTGCACTAAAGTACCTTACTCGAGCAAAAACAGCCGAAGACCTATGTTACTCGACCGGAGTAAATACACTGCTCGAGCAAGTTGTCACGTGATCAAGACCCTTCGTGTGGATTATCTCATTAACTCGAGCCATTCAATACAAGATTTAATACAAGAAGATAAGGAAGACCTTACACTTACTCGAAGATTAAATGAGAAGATAAGGAATAACTCTACATTTACTCGGCCAATTATGAAGGGAGTTAAAGCAAGACCTTTGAAGTCACTCGAGCCCTAATGAACTACACTATATAAGCAACACAAGACATTTGAAGAAGGTTGGCTGCTGCTGCCCGAGCTACCTAAGGGGGCTGAAATAATAATAAAGTGATTGAGTCTAGTCGAGTAAACCAAGTGAAGAAGAAGAAGATACCCGAGAGAGTTCGGAGGAATTATAGAAGTTTTGTACTCGAGATACCGAGGACTCAATCACTGAGAATTTCTAAACTTTACTCTTGTTTTATTTACAATCGTTTTACTTTACAATCGTTTGAACATGTTTGCATTATCACTCGAGATGAGTGAGTAGTTTCTTTATGATGAGGATTTGATGAATCTCTAATGCTTATGAATAACTTGAACATGATTATTTAATTTATATGAATCAATTCTTATATGACAATTGCGTGTGTTGAATCATACCCGAGTTTAATCTTCATAAAATAGGTGTCCTGACAAAACATCTAGAAGTGTAGGTCGGAGTAGTATATCTAGGGAAGGACCGGGAGGTGAACTTAGAATATTTTAGAATCAATACAACCATAAGATCGAGTATATTAGCAAAGCGGGAGCAGCGAGTATATTTGGTGCATGAATGTATTAATAAGCGTTTTAGACAAGACTAGTGAAATTCCAACATTCGGGAGTGAGGAAACGCTAGTTGAGTAGATGTTTACGTGCGAATCCAACATTCGGGAGTGAGGATTCGTATGCTAATGCTACTCAGTCTAAATTCTATAATATAAATCCAACATTCGGGAGTGAGGATTTATATTATCATATAACTATACGTTCTATATTAAATTGTCATCAAGAAGGAAATTCATAACTATAATATAAATCCAACATTCGGGAGTGAGGATTTATATATCTTGTTCGAGTGAAACCATAAGTATTAGTAGAGGATTCTCATCCTTGTCATAGTTTTTAATATTTGATAACTAAAACCTTTTCTTTAATATTGCCTTTTGAATATTGCCCTCTAGAATAAATAAAACACTTTAGAACTAAATTGAAAGCTAGTGTTAAGTACTAAACTCTAGTAATCGAGTTTGAAATATAACTTGACTCCACTGTTCCCTTGGGTTCGACACTAGGTCACCCCTAGTTCTATAAATTCTTTTGAGTTGCGTGTCGGAATATTTATCTACACATTTACGCACGTCAAAATGGCGCCGTTGCCGGGGAACGGTGTTTAGTTTTTAGTTTTTAAAATCTTTCACTAGTTTAATTTTTAGTTCTAGATTTCGAGTCACTCGAAATCGTAAATAATAATAATAAAAATAGTAGTAATAAAAACTTTCATTTGCTTATTTTTCTAGCTATTACTAAAATTCATCTTTTTGTAGGTGAATGCAATCAAACTCTAAAGCGAAGAAAAAGGTGCAAGTGGACGTCACAAATTCAAGTTCTAGCTCTTCGAGATCTTCTAGACCTTTAACCTCAACTTCGTGGAATTTCCCTTGTACAATACCCAAGAAACCGAGAACAAATCAACTTACTCGACCAGATCATGGAAAATCAAACTCGACCGCAAGGAGCAGCTCGAGCAGGGGCTGAGGTCGAGCAACCAGCCGAGTACTACATAACTCCAACCATTGGAAGTTATGATTCTCCCATTCGCATTCCAATGAAGAAGGATATGACTTTGAACTTCGAGGAGGACTCATCCAAATGATCAAGAGTGAATCATTCGACGGATACGGTAACCCTCACGTTCATCTTAATAATTTTACTGAACTATGCCGTACGTATAAATTTGCAGGAGTACCTAGAGAAATAGTTTACATGAAGCTATTTCCATTTTCTTTAACCGATGGAGCGAAAGATTGGCTTCAAGGACACGAGCCGAACACATTCAAGACATGGGACGCCTTAGCCCAAGCTTTCGTAAACCAATATTTCCCCCTGCAAAGGTAAAACGTATTAGGGATAGAATTAACAAATTTGTTCAAGCAACAATGAATCTTTTTATGAAGCGTACGAACGATTCAAAGGACTTCAACGCGAATGTCCTCATCATGGATATAACAAATGGGAATTGTTGTCGATGTTCTACGATGGAATGGACGAGAATAGTCGATTACGCATGGATCAAGGAAGCGGAGGAAGCATCATGGGACTACCCGCGAGCGAAGGATTCAAGGTTATAGAGAAACTCGCATGGAACAGCCACCAATGGGGTGGAGACCGAAACCATCTAAAGAAGGAGGAACTTGAGCCGAGTACGAATTCAGTCACGAAAGCCGACTTTAATAACCTTTCAAAAACCGTTAACTCTTTAGTGCAAGCCCTTTCTAACCTTAACTTAGATAAGAAGAAAACACAATCGAACGTCTACGAGGTTAGCGAGCACACTGAAGAAGTTTATGGACCTAAAGGAGGAGAAGACGTTAGCTACATAGCTCGAGGACAAGGATCCTACGTACCCCCTCAACAAAGGCAGACTAGATTCTACTCAGATTTGAAACCACCATACCCTACTCAAGGGTACAATAACCTAAGCCCAGGTAAGTCTCAATACTTTTCACGAGACCAAGCTAGAGGAGACTACCCGAGCAACCAAGCCTCGAGTCAGAACTACGGCCCGAGCACAAATCAAATTTCAACCAAAGGAAGGAAGACAAGAAATCCGAGGAACCTACCTTAGCGCAACTAATGACTCAAATGATAGCTACTCAAGCACAACAGAGCAAAGACATTCAGAATATATTCGCAGGAACTCAACAAGGAAAAGCCGAACAGAAGATGCTTGAGACACAGTTTGCGCAATTCGCTTCAACGCATTCAAGGAATCCCGGAAAACTTCCTTCTCAACCCGAAATAAACTCAGCCGACTTAAGCGCTATCACTTTGAAGAGTGGTAAGGAGCTTGAAGGACCAAGACCAAAGAAAGCACCAACAAATTCAGCCGAGCAAGATGAACCGAGTAACACTCAGCAGCCCGAGCAGGAAGAGGAAGCCACGGACAAGGAAAGTGAGCCGCCTTACGTAGCACCACCACCTTACGTTCCACCACTTCCATTCCCAAACAGACAAAAGAAGGTAAAAGAAACAGCCGCATTCAAGAAGTTTGCTGAAATTCTCGGAAAGCTTAGCATCACTCTACCATTTTCAGAGGTAATTTCTCAAATGCCCACCTATGCTAAATTCTTAAAAGATATCATAACTCATCGTCGTGAATTATGTGATGTAGACCATGTTGCCTTAGGACCTAATTCTAGTGCCGTAATACAACGTAAGATGCCTAAGAAACAAAAAGATTATGGTTCATTCACTATACCGATCGCCGTAGGAGATATAAATATTGATGATGCCTTATGTGATCTAGGAGCAGGAGTTTCCATAATGCCATTTATCTTATATGAAAAATTAGGAATAGGAGAACTTTCTAGCACCACTTTAATTCTTAGACTAGCTGATAGGTCTAAACGAGTACCAATTGGTGTGTTAGAAGATATGCCTGTTAAAATTGGAGAATTCTATGTTCCTGTGGATTTTTATGTGTTAGAAATGGATGATAACCCTTATGCCGAAATTCCTGTTATTATGGGAAGACCATTTTTAAACACAGTCAAGGCATTGATAAATTGTGGCGATGGTTCAATCGAGTTGGACCTAGGTGAGGACAAGGTAAAATTTTATCTTTCTAAAATGATGAAAGCACCTACTTGTTCTTTGGATTGTGATTTGTTTGATGCTAATGTTTCAAATAGTGATATAGTTAATATTTCCGCGCTAACAATTCTTGAAAGTGAAGGAAAGAAAGATGAAAATATGTCGAATCTCATGGATGAAACCGAGTACTCGACCGAGTTATTTTCGGTCGAGCAGAATTTGATCGAGCAGAATTTGACCGAGCAGGAACTCATAAGCAACTCGAGCAAAGGTAATGAATTTGGTCAGGAATTGAAACCTCTTCCACCAAATCTAAGGTACGAATTTTTAGTTTCAGAAAAATTTTCGCCGGTTATCATAAGTGCTTTGCTAAATCAAAATGAAACTATGAAACTCATGCATGTTTTACGTACACATAAAGATGCTATAGGACACTCTATAGATGATTTAAAGGAATTAGTCCCGACGTATGCATGCATAGGATTCGTTTATGCGATGACGCAAAACCATCTAGGGAGTTTCTTAGGAGACTAAATCCCAAATTAGGTGAAGTTGTTCTGAAAGAAATAACAAAACTTAGAGATGCAGGAATCATATACTCGATCCCGATTCAGATTGGGTTAGCCCAATCCACGTCGTTCCAAAGAAAGGAGGATTAACCGTA